>DWPA01006829.1:0-10731 GCA_018251375.1 Calpodes ethlius
TTCTGAACAACAAACAAAATCTCATTAATACGAAAATTAAGCACACAACTACATACATGATAAACACACGATGAAACATACACTACAATAATACATTTACGTATATCCAATTAAATTCATTATGTACATCAAATTGAATTCATTGTGTACCTTAGTCGCCATCATCAATTCGATCCAATGCCTATCTTTAATAGCCGGATTTTGCAAATCAGTTACTGCTCGCAAAGATGTCATCAAATTCTTAATTGTTCCTTCTATTGACAAATACGGTTCCCTGAAAGTTTTATAAATCTATTTATTCGTATGTTTCATTAAGCTATGATTGTTAATAACTGGCAAATGAGCAAATTGGGCGAAGTGATAGTATCACTGATAATAAGTGCCAAATAACACACGACGATTACGACCAAAAAAGAAACAACAAATCCGTTTGTGTTGCATTTCAATTTAACAGCCAAAATGTATGTGATGAGTGAACAGAACGAAATTAAAGAAAGGAATGAACTGAAAAAAATTAAAGTAGCTCCCAATTATTTCATCTTTCAAATAATTTCTCACAATTAGCCAACTGGGAAAAACCAAAAACCCCCACAAGAACATCTTCACGATTAAGGTGGGTAGTTTAGGGAACTTAAACAGAAAATTCCTGGCGCCATCGCGTCATCCATTTATCAGCGTGTGAGATTGTCATGAACTCACAAATTTAATATTCCCTAATTGCAAATTTAAAATCTAAATGGATTTATATCCACTTACCAGACTCTCATGTCTTTGTCAAGTTGTCGCAAGTCTTTAGTGAAACGCTTGCACTCTTGGTCCATGCCATCAGCATCGATCTTTTTCCATGGGGACTTCTTCCAGAACTCAATAGTACCCATCACAAGAGAATAATAGTCCCATAATTGCTGAACAGTAAATAAAAAAAATGGTAAGAGCTATAATTTGCCATACAATTACTTTATTAAAATAAAAAAATATATATTACTTTGATTAATTTCAATTCTCGTCTACATTGCTTTAAATTTTTCTCATCAGGTGGCTGTATATCGAATAATCCACAGGATTTTTTCAAACCATTTACAATATCTTCAAATTGGAGCAATTCCTGATGCACGGTGTCGATTTGCCGGTATGGCTCTTTACAGCTCTCCAAGAACATCTACAAATGCAAGTAATTAGGAATGCACTTTCTAAATTATGCGGAATAAAACGTGGCAAATACCAAAGCGCTAACTAACCTCTTTAAGCTTGAACTGATCTCTATACATCGTAAGCCGTAGATTAATAAGCGCTACACGTTTTGCAATAAGTGCTGCTTGAGCAGCTTGCAAGGGCGCGACATTGTTCTTCATCACCGTAGCCAGTTTCACTAAGTTTCTCCACTTTTCCGGCAAAACATCCAACTACACAAAAACGACATACAGTTAGTAAAAGTAATCGTTTATCTAACAAAAAGAAAAAGTAAATACATACAAGTTGTCTTATGGGAGGAAAGATAAAGCATGATCAAGATGTAGCAAATGCAGCACCAAATTTGCAACAGTGCATAAAGCGATAGAACAGTGACCTTACCGGTTACTCTTACCAACATAATATATATACCGAATATTGATGAGCTGCTGAAGGTTCCTATTTCCATGTTCAGTTAGCGTAAATTAATAAACAAATTACATTGATAAAATATTAATTAAAAATGGATTACAACAAATATATGTTTTTTTTAATTTTACAATGATACTTTAACTCATTGCAAACATCATCTTCGTTTATAACATCTAATACTTTACTCAGATAAAATAAATAATCCATAACATTATTAATAATACAATAAATATAGGTTAAATCAGGTTACCTGCTCGTACGTATCCTCAGGGAAATCCACACCGTACTCCTTCAAAACGTATATAATATCACGTAACGGCTCAAACATTTGTTCGGTGCCAGCATCTACTTTTGCTTTAACTTCATTAAGTACGCCCATTACTTTCAGCAATCCTTCGTAATCATCATCGCCTAACTCCACAGACAGCTCCTTAACGGCGTAAGCTATAAACTTTTCAAGATCGTCCAAACTAAAATCCATTGGAAATATAAATTAATAATAATTGTACTATTGAAACTGATTACTATTATTAGTCGTAAGTATAATCTAATTTTGTACTTGCCTGGTCTGAACATGGTCTTTCAAATTCTGCTTGTAAAGATTACTCCATTTGCAAATAATGTTCATAATCGCCTGATTAAGACGCTTTAAATCAAGTTTTAACCAACCGTTACATAAGTAATCTGATGGTAACGCTGCCACTTCGTCATATAGAGAGTTAAATTTGTCTATCTGTAAGAGAAAAAGATTTCTTTGCAGTATTTTGCTATACAATTATTGATGTATGCGATTAGCGCAATTTACCTCTTTCTGATACTCTTGAAGTGTTGGTTTTCCATCAGGTGGATCGCATCCATATTCATATTTATATTTGTCGAACTCTTCCGGGGGAATTACTCGTCCATACTTTAAAAAACCTGCTAAAACTTCCTGCCTATCTTCCATCCAGAGGGGTGTGTACTTTTCGTATTTCTAAATAAATTATGTTACAAAGTTCAATTCTCATTTCGTTCCAAAGACAATCAATCTGAACGTGAATCTGAATCGTTACTTACCGAGGCATATGTAACAACATCATTAATGCTGTTTTCTACTCGCTTTAAGATATCATGATATAAGTCAATCATCTCTTCCTCCTCAGCAATATCATCTGCATATAATTTTAAATGTATGGTTTTCAAATATATAATTAAGATTTAAATGACGAATAAATAAATATGTATCATTACCTTCATACGTAGCAATTGGAATTATAGGATCAATCCTCGGAAACATCGTCGCTTGCAAGAACATATCTTTCATCATTTCTCTAAGTGTATCATAGAGGCCTCCGGAATCATCAAGATCCAGTGATGGTGAGAAGTAAATATCTAGCAATCAACAATAACTTATTTTGAACCCTGGTTGTCGCAATTTCGTCAGGGAAATAAGAAAACTTAAAAGTAAAAATTTAAATACCCATTGGGATTCGAAATATACTGAAACTAATTAATACATACTTACATTTAAAATTGGTGACATAGTTTTACAGAAATATGTACCATATATACAGGTTATTGAAAATGAACGAAATAGTAATACCTGGATCCTTGAGCTCCGCTATAATCTCCATAAAGGCTACTCTGGGTCCCTTTTCTAAGTCCGTTTGTTTCTCAAACAAATCGAGACTAGATTGAATTGCTTTCATTATTTGACGTGATACCTACAAGAGCCACAAAATTGAATAGTTATTCTTCATTATTTGTTTATTCAATAATAACTTTTGTATAACTAAACTGAAAGATATAGCTAGGTACTCAAGTATACATACAACGTAAGAAAGACTTACAAGAGAATCGACGTATTGCACATAAGCTGGCCAGCGGGCTGCTCTGAATGCTTCCTCCTCCATTTCTAACCTTTCAGCTTCAATATCAGCAAGTTCTTCGGGATCTACCTCTTGCTCTTCTTCTTCAACTGGAGATTCTACATCCTCACCTAAAGTTATATTTATTATATTATATTATATACGGTCAAATAATTGGGTACCTAATTATCAATAATTACTCTAATTGACTATTCATCTATGACATTTCTTTACCTGCATCCCTGCGTGCTTGCCGTTCTCTCCTTTCAGCTTCTTTAGCTTCTCTCTTTAATCTTCTAGCTTCTCGTCTTTCAAATTTGGCTTGAGCAATTTCATCTTTTTCACGTTGTTTTTCTTCCTTAATCAAACGTTTTTCTTCCCGTCGTTGCATAATCTCCTGCAGTTTCTTTGCACGTAATGCTTTCTCCTCATCATCAAGTGTTGCTTCATCTACTTCTTCCAATTCTTCCTCTTCCTCGTCTGACTAAAATTTTAAATTAATTATTAATTTAGATCAATTGTGATTGAAATTATTAACTCAAACTCTGTAAAGTTCTAACAAATTGGAAAGAAATTTTAATGTGTTAGTTCCTATGTAGCAATTGATTTAATATAATTAATATTCTGTTTATATTTCCATTCGAAATATATTAAAAAAACACAAATGCATTGAATTTAATACGGACAAAAAACCTTAACGGTCAAAGTAATTCCGTTTATGTCTACCATTTTCTATATTTACTTAAATAAAAGTTAGTACTATTTGATAAACATATTCTACATAAAACTTAGTTTCCTTTCTCTTTAAATTTTATTGTGCCATTTATTGTACCAAAGAGTTCAATAATATATTTGGAAAGAACATGGATTATACATTAACGGCTGATAGTATTGAATTTTATTACCTCCTCTTCTTCTTTGATGTTGAAGAACAAGTTATAATTATGACTTAGTATTTGTTCAAACTCTGCATGGCTCTCGTGAATTTTATGACGCCTGAAAATCATAATTACTTTTAATATAACAAACAAGGGATACATACAATTAAATACGTTATTATAAATTACCTTCGTGAAAATCTGGCCCGACGTTCATTAACAGCTAAAAGCTCCAATTTCTCCGGGTTATCCTTACGGTTATGGAGCGGGATATCGCCCCAAGCTGCAATATTACTCAGTCCGCGCTTCATATTATTCTGAGCAGTGAGCACCCGCTCTTGCAGTGTGTTGATAGCCGTGTATACTTCTGCCATCCACTCAGTAACTGTGACATAAATGGTTTTAATTATCTTGAATGATGAAAACCAATGTGATTTGTCACATAACACAACATTTTCTTAATGTATAAATACGTACAGTCATCATTCCATGTCAATTCCTCGACCCCTCTACCGAGGAGATGGTCTATTGCTGATATTTCCTTCTCAATGAGCGCAACTTCAGTTTCGTGGCTACCTTCGCGGATCGCATTATACCATGATATAGCACGATTCAGACGATTCATATCGTACTACAAAATAAAATTAATTCAAATTTATGGCATTAAAATATTTTTATATTAAAAATCATATCGGCATATTCGAATGTATCGACATAAGACTCCGTAGTATTTATTGAATAACATTAAACTAATCTGAAGCTTTCGAAATCGAATTCGAAATATTTGTCTCGAACATACAAAGCCATCCAGCAATGCTTTTGGCATACTATCCATAGAATTGGTATGTTAGGTCGGCTCAACCTGATTTGGCTGCCTCTGGGCTGGTGTGTGCATTGAGCTAAACCAAGAGGTTTATGAATAAACTGCAGCAGCTGTACCGACCCGAATATATACGTTGCACTTCTAACTCTTAAAACTTTCAAAACTCTCAAAACTTGTCATGTTAACTGTACCTGCAGTTTCTCATTCCGGGCATACAATTCTTGTCCATCAGGCGGTATTCCTTGCTTATCCAAGTATTTCATATACCGTATCTCTCGTAACAACATTACTAGCTAGAAATTAAAATTAAGTTTGGTCCGTATTAATAATAACATCATATTCGAAAAAAACTATGTTTAGATTTTAAATTAATTCATAGACGTACATGTGTTCCAATTTCTATTTAATTATTTTAAAATCAAAAATATAGTTACTCAAGCCACACACTCTGTACAACAGTCATTTGTTTCGGTTTAGTGTATAATTGTGAAAATATTATTCAAAGCAATTCTTAGGTAAATGGTTGAGAAATGAGCAGATGTACTTCAAAAGTCATAATAATAAGTCAGACACCCACGGACATCAGCAACTCCAAAGGCTTCTACGCCTTGTCGACCAAGATAGAACAGTACAGAGAGTAAGGAAGTATATTGTACCGATAATTAAAATTCAGATACCTCTGGACTAAAATTATTTCTCACAAACGGCGGCTCCCTGTAAATGAGGTTCTTTGCAAGATGTGTTTTGCAGATATTGGGCACGGTGGCACACCACTGCTTGAACTGTCGATCTTCAAGCACATTGAGGAAAGCCAGCATTTCATTGTGTTTCTGTTTCATGTACATAGCATTCTCACAATCGATTATCCTATAAATAGTTAAAACATAAATAGCAATAATTGTCTTGCAGAATAGACAGTCTTCGCGGCTGTATGACAAACAGGATTTCGTCCTTGTACGTTGGATGTAACTACATGGTATGGTGTGAGAACAAACCCGAACGGATATTAGCGACCGTGTGATCTGGTAACCGGAGTCATTTAGCACATGTCCAGCAATCTGAGTCTGGGCTATCTGTCAACGACATAAAACGCCACCCACATAGCCAAGGAATATGTATGGTTGGCGATTAATTAATACATTTTCTGTGGAGAGCCCTTTCATATATTGAGCTATTGGAGTCTCTAAGTCGCAATGCTGGTCTAAGTTGGGCATGAACCACATCTTTAAATTACCTACAGATTGAAAGTATACCTAGTAGGTCCAAAGACCACGCTAGCATACGTCATGATAGGTCAAATGAAATCTGGAGAGTATCTGCATTAAGTACTTACGGATCTTCAAATAGAATAAAATCTTCCATTGGGGCTTGGATTCTTCTACGTAATTTGTAAATCCACCATAACATACCACCTACGGGAGGCAAATAAGCATCCACCATGGGTCTCTCTGGACCTTTCGTTAATTTCTACAAAATAAAATAAAATTAAGTATATTTGAATTGTAATTAGTAAGTAAATTTATTTATTGGACAAAAATTGCAGATAATTGTTTGACACTAACCGACATTTCCTCATCATATATTTCCTTAACAGCGTCCAAGTTTGAATGCATCATATGCAATAGTCTTGTCAACTTTGGTTTGAGTTCCTCCTTTATTATTTTACGATGGAACAAATCTCCGGCGATTTGAAAGAACTGAAATACAACATTATTGATAAAGAAAATATACTTTACAGATATTCGAGAATCAAGCAGATACGCACTTAAAGTAAGCCAATATATCATACTACCAAAATACCTTATAGAAATGTTCCAAGTTATGGCACTCATCCAAACCCTGAGAAAAAAGTGAAGCAAGCCTCCTGTCCACATCGTTTAAGACTCCCATGTGCTTTTGGTAATCTGCTAAGAAACTATTATCTTCTGGATCCGCTGGATCGTACGTGATATTGCCAAGATTTTGATAGATTAACGTGTACTCTTCTAAAACCTGTAATCATAATAATCGTAACGATGTACTTATATAGGTATGCAAATCCATCAATATTTTTATCAAATAAAACGATCCTACCTTCATACATTCTGTGCTCAATGTCTTCCCTCTAAGCCCACAGAATTCTACCTTTTCCAGTTTTAATATTTCCACGGTTGATTCCAAAATATCTTCAATCATTTTAAGGCGTTTCATATAAATATTAAATCGCATGAACACTCGATCGAAGTCGAACGACCAACGCACAGGAAGAACTCCCGCAGGGAAGAACGTGTGGACCTTATCACGATTCATTGCATAAGTAGCACTGAAACATGGTTAAATAAATTGTTGCTTATTTGGTCAATGTTTCCTCTGTTAAAGAACATATAGAAGAACATTTACACACATGAAGTGGTTTAAAATATTCATTGCCTTCTTCAGTTTCATATGCTGTTCATCGGCTTCTCCTTGAAATATCGAACTAGGATCAATAGAATTCGTGCATTGTTGAATCACTAGATTGCATACCTCACGCAGAAGAGCTGAAAAGTAATTATCAGATGTTAATGCATCACGAATATGAGAATGAATATCAAGATACATTATATATATATACAAGACATATATTAGTAATTAAACAATTAATCCCAATCGCACTTACGTATTAATTTTTCCACGTTGCAGTAATATCTTGAATTTCCCCATAACATTCCGATGCAGTGAAACATGGGCCTTATTAGAGGCTTAGCGTCAGAAAAGTCAGTGCCTTCGAAATTCTCAAAATGTTGGAGTAACGGTTTCTGATACACGTAGATATCGCGACATTCCACAATGGCTAGTAAAAAAATTAAAGATGTAATTGTGTGGGGTGTACAAAAACAATAATTACGAATTAATATGTAAAGCACACAATTTTGCAACTTACATGCAACAACATTAGTCAACATGGTCTTAAAGCAGTTTACGTATACGCTGCGAGTAGCTTCGAGGTAATTCGCCATTCTCTTTACGCGTGGATCTCTTAGTTGGGAATAAATGCCTTCAAGATTGCGCAACCGATGGGAATAAAACTCGATATCCGCACTCGGCAAAGGGAATTTCGTTCTCTTAAAAGCTAACGACAACAAATGTATTACGTTAATAAAGAAATTGATTTAGGTATATTATCCGAAACTGATTTTCTCTTTTTGAAAATCTCACCTAAGTAGGAATCTTCCTGCAACAAATCATGAACCTGCTGCGCCCATTTTATTATTGCCCCCTCTATATTTGTCTTCAAATATAAATCAACGTCTTCAGAATCGCTATAAATAGAAGAAGAATAATAAAAAGAATAATTAAAATCTCTTAAAGAAAGACATTTAGACTTAGACTTTAGATTGATATTTAGACTATAAATATATGTATTTAGAAAAGTCTCGTCACCTTTCTCTCAGTCTCGCTTCCGCGTGATAAATGTTTTCAACTCCATCGGGCATGGGAAGCATTACCTGGCTCGACATCTCTCCTTTAAGCTGGAAAAAATCCGATTTCAAATAATTAAGGACCACGCAGTTGGCACTCGGTTTTTGCATCCTAAGAAAAAATAACAGTAACATCCTTAATTTATTTAAATGACTGAACTGAATTCAATTACCTGATGCATCAAATTCCTCAGTTCATTAATATGCCGACGCATGTCATTTTGCACGATCTTAGGCCACCCTCTCTGGTTCTCAGGGTTGCATAATAGCGGACCTATGACCTCATCTGCCATTACACTCAAATCCATCAAAACGTTACCCGATATTTCGCCAATAGTAACCGCCTACAAAAAAATATTGACATATAGTCAATCATATAATTATTTGGTGGAGAAAAAACAAATCGATATTCCTTTATGGTGTTGTTCATAGCCAGGAAGCAGCGAGATGCTGTCAATTATTTCTCTGAAGCTGCGACCAACAAATCCTTTCATTGTGAATCTAGTTTGGACTATTAGTTTTCATCAAAACAATGTCTACGACACACGCACATTTCTAAGTTATGTGATTGGTACTCCTATATACTATACTAAAGGTACTCGCCCAAAAACGAAGACAGACGACACTACAAATGATATTCTTCGTTTGCGGACGCGTGCCCCAAATAACATGTATATTTTTTTATACAGTATCATAATAGCCTCACCTTTCGGAAATTTGCCTGGGTAATTTTATCATCTATATTTCTGAGAAAATATACCATTTTGCCTTTACTTATCGGTGGGAAGTTGGTAGCGCACGTCAAAAGGCCAGCGGTGTTCATACGAAATACAAGTATATCATATTTAGGTAAATCGAAGAATCTGAATAAAACGTGCTGTGAATCAAAAATATTGGGTATTTATAATAAAGCTTGTAAAGCACCAGACTGTACTTAAATATTTAAGTTAAGATAATACAAATGGAACATTAGAATGTCGACACAATTTATATTGGTTTAAATCTGACAAGCAGGTTTATACTTGTCCCCGCTTTTTGTAGTAGTTTACCAACGGAGCAACTTAATGGAGTACTCCTAGTGCTCCTGCTAGTAGTGGTGAAAAGAGAGCCGTGCCCTTTAGAGCATCATTAATGGGTTAAAACCAAAAATAACAAACATTATGCGTTACTTTTACAGGTTAATGTTAATTAAAATCAGAATTCATCATTATCATAACTTCTAATTACTGTCTCACGGCTGGGCTCAGGTCTCCCCTCACAATGTGAAGGGTACAATCTATCATGTTGGTTAAATGTGGATTAACAGACTTTACACGTCTTTGACAACAATATGGAGAACTATCAGATGAGCAGGTTCCCTCAAGATGTTTGTCGAACCAAGTCTCCCATGTTTAAAAGATCAACAACCAAATCGCCCGGATATTACTGGAAATCTGTTTTGTTTATAGAATATTTAAAAATCCATTTAAATTATAGTAATTACCCTTTCATCGCCAGTAATGAATTTAGCCCATTTGTCAAGCTTTTGTTTTAAGGATTTCAGTAAATATTCGCTCATAAACTCTAAACGAGTGTCTACATCTTCTTTCTGAAATATACATACAAGTCATACAATCAACGGTTATTATATAAATAAAGTAAATAATAATTGATCATAAAAATATGGCAGCTTTTAATATTTTTATTATAGAAAACAAAGGTATTTTACTAAAAGATCTATCGATCATATATTATATATTAAAACTAACCAAGGTTACCTATTTATCTAAGTAGATATATAATTTTCATAATTACAAAACTTTCAAATGATTTATTGATAGGTCGTAGGTAGGCACAATAGGTAAAATAATAACACAAATTGCTAAAACTGTGTCTTATTTATATCATAATTGCTACTAAAATAAATTACTAATTAGGCGACCAAGCTTCGGTCGTAAGTGTTACTCGGCGCCCTCGGTTTTTGAATAACTTACATTGTTTATATTGTCTAAATACCAGCGGTTTTCTACTGAATAACAGATGGCATTACACGAAATATAAATGCAATTTTAACTAATTATAAGGTAAAATCTATCTATCTATCTATCAGCCTACAAGAGTCCACTGCTGGACATAGGCCTCCCCTAATTTGTGCCACACAG
>DWPA01006830.1:0-10731 GCA_018251375.1 Calpodes ethlius
TATTTCACAAACAATTGTACTAACTTCCTAATTACAATTGTATTATCACCTACATGTATATTGGCATTGATCCAATTTTTTTCCTTTATTTGCAGAATGCAAGCGCTGGAGCTACCCACATGGCAAGATTGCCACGAGCTCTGGTCGAAACAGCGACGAAGACAGCAGAGAGAACAGGAGCCACCTAAGAACCCCAAGACATATGGGTTCTCAAATAATGAGAACTCTGATAGCAAGGACAAAGACTACAAACTCAACGAGTCTTCAAACCAATCGGACTCCAGTTTTAAAAGTGAACCGTACAAATCTGAGAGTGGTTTTAAAGCCACCGAGCCGAGTCAAGAGACAGTGGGTCAGGGGAAATAGTATTTGGAGTATTATTACTTTGGTAATTATCAAAAGTAATTACCGATAGCGGTGCTAGTGTGAGTGGACTATGTGATATAGTGTAGACAAATTTACAGTGAACAAATGTTAGTGAAAATATACAAGTGCTGTTTGACATTCAAGTGAGTGTTGTTGGTTGCAGTTACAGCGGGATGTTGGTGAGGATATTATCGTATTCAATGATAACTAGGTGAATGTGGATGCCTTATTTAATGAAATACTTGTTACGTATTGGTGGTATGTTGTTAGTTTCCTTTGTCCAACTGCCATTGGGCATCGAGATGCTCCATAGTGAGGTTCCAAATGCAAACTGAGCTTGTTGACTGTACATATGTTATTCTTTTTATAACTCAGCTGACAGATGAATTGTTATATAGGAAATAATAGTGCCACATCTTAATAAAAGGTTATTCTGTTAACGTCAAAAGGCAATTTGTAACCATATCATTATATTATTTGTTAACGACTAATAAAGGGGTCTTAATTAAAGAATAGTGTAAAGAAATATAAGAATAATAAATGTTATTGAGTATCATTGAGTTCCTTACAGTAGGCTGGGAAGCCGAGACGCTATGTTAATTGGAATTTAAACATTCATAGAACAGTATATATTGATAACTAAAGAATTTGCTAGAAGATGATTCAGTTTAAGCTTCTTATTATCGTGTAGTTTGAAAATATATTGCATTGATAACCAAAGTTGCACTCGTGCATGTTACCGGAAGATTTTGATATTCCAAATTTGATTGTTGTTGTAAATATCTGTAAATATTATTGTTACCATATAAAGTGTATGTTCTGGTACGATGCGGTCAGTTTGATTAATCCAAAAACAGGTGTAGTTTTTATACTCGATAGAGGGCTTATATTTTGGCTAGAAATATTCATAGTTGCTGTGAGATGGGATAGATCACGTATATAACATTTACATCCGAACGCTGGTTTTCTATTGATTAAAGTGAATAAAAGATATCTGCGCCTGCCGATTGTTCAAATATAGGAAAGTGTTACAATGAAATATTATGAATAATTGTGTAGATTGAATTAAATTTTTCACAAACTTTTGTATTGCCAAATATCTATATTGATATCATGGATGTAACATAGTAGATATTTTTGTACAATTGACTGCATTAATAATAGGGTAATTATGTTTTTTCAATACCAAATCAAACATTTTTGGAACCCTTCCCAGTTCGCTCAAACTCATTTAAGTGTATTTCTCTCCTAATTAGTTATTTGTATTTAAAAAACATTAGATTAATTCACACTATCCTTATAATTGTCTACTCATTTATTGTTGAAAAGACTTTGACATAATGGCTGTTATATTAATTGAAAACTACTGCGTAATTGAAGAAGAGTTTTTATGCACATATTTCTTTTATACCAGAGACCCGCTAAAACTGTTGAATTTTCGTTTTAATAATACAATTAGTGTTAACGCTACAATCTACTTAATGACATTATTTTTAATAAATTGGGATGTTGTCTCTTGAAAAGTATGTACAATTCTGCAGAAAAATGAGTACTGGCAACAAACACATCATGGTATACAATTCTTAGAAATATTCTTATGACTGAATATATAATTTACTAATGCAAATAGTTTGAGCTTCTTGAGAATACATATTTTAAGGTGATCCAAATCTCTGAAAATGAAGAAAATCAGGTATAAAGGACCATTATATAATATTATCTTTATTAAAAATTGCACATTCTCAAAACCTTATTGACATAAAACCATTTGGTAAACTATCTAATGTTTTGGCATGTGTTTAAAAATGGAACTGTCAGATAACCTTATGGCGATAATTTTATTTAATATAATTGTGGCTATCTGTAGTGCTTTATTTTTCAAAACATTTATTTGAATAAAACTCAAGTATTTTAATATCAGTACATTAAATTATCACACAAAAAATTTGTTAATCTTTAGAACTCATTTTATTATTTAACATATAAAAAATTATATCATCATGTTTCAAAAAATTTTATTGGTCACATGAGAAACAATGACATTTTGGAGAAAAATTTAAACTGCTTTAAAAAAGTAATTTGAAAGTATTAGTTGTATTAAAAAAATACTAGCCGTTCTTGGGCTGTCAGGTACTTTTTTATGGTTTTAAAAACTTTCCCAAAGATAGTCAACATCCCAATTCTTGTTATTTAATAAATAAATAAATGAACACTTTCATGTTCATACTTTTTTACTAAATTTCATATTATTGTGGCTTTAGACAACATGCAATCACAAATAAACTAACTGTAATAAAAAAAAATTGTTCTGGTACATAAATGTTTGCAGTAGAGGCCAATCAGACCCTTTGCTTCAGGAGTAGAGTAACTCATTACTCATTGGACTATGAGGTCATCACTCAGCTTGTAACATTGGTGTCCATTATGTATCAAAGGATAGTTTGGCAAGTCGGCTGAGATTTATTGAGACGTGATTACGCAAGAGGGACATGTTGCGGGTAGGAATTTATTTCATTATTGTTGCCACATACTACTACCTAAGCTGCAGTTACTGCAAAGAACTGAGTTATCAAAGCACACTTTAATGTTTATTAAAAGGATTTCTTAAATCTTGTCAAACTTGTCCTCCAATTTGAGCGTAGCAGTTTTTGTTGTCGTCCAGATACTTGTTAGTTGTAACTATATGAGTGTGTGCCTAAAGTATTACGTGCCTGTACGGTTTGATACTGAATGTGAAATATGTAGTACAAATTGGATACTTTTATAGAATAAAGACATTCTTTTTCAATGCACTGCCTTACAACTGTAAATCTTCAACTGTTTCTCAAGACTATAAAACACTGGAATTCTCTTGAACTTAAATCTTTGTTATTTATACTGAACTTTATGCAACCATGATACATTTTAAAATACATACATTTTTTTACTCCTATTTAAAAATTCAATTTATATCTGGTAGATGTGTACTAAAGATTCAATAAAGATAAAAAAACATAACAGAGATTACAAAACTTCCACGTTCCCTTAAGCCTTAGTATCTAAGTATATTAAATTAATATAATTAGTGAAGTGTCACTACACATATATTATGCCAATATAAGGATTGCTACTCTTCATTCAATTTAACTTGTTGCAATAATATTGTTATTGTAAATTTGTACATACTACAGAACACATCACAAGTTATCGTAACTAGTGTAGTTGATAATGTTAATATCATCATGTTAAACCTTCTCAAAGATTTTTGTGTAAGTCTGTACTTATAGGATATTAATATATGTGGGTGGTGTTAAAGGGCAGACACCATAATTTTAAATGAGTTAGTTTGTTAGGGTATATGTTGTATGTATTTTTATCTGATTGAATATCCAGCAATGTGCAAGAATAGCTCTTGTTCGTTACATATTTATTTTTAATAATTTTGTAATATTGCATGGTTTTGTGAAGCATACAATATGATCTGTGAATCAGTGACCGCCTGTTATATTATTTTTCAGCAATAAGCAATGTTAAATCAATTCATTGTTGTGTAATATTGTCAATAACCTAGTATTTTTGTTTTCATTTAAGGAATCATTTCATTGCTGCAGTGTATGTTGTTTAGAAATACAGAGACCGCCACTAGAGAATACCAAACAAATCAAAATTATTTTTGTACGTATATGTATATTTATTTATCATAAATACACGAGACATGAATGTGCCTATTTGTATAATTCCTCATGTTTAAAAATTTGAATGAGACACGAGTGGAGGGTTTGTGCTTCTTCGGAAACGTGATGTATATAGATAAAATGACTGCCCCTGCATTTTTAAACCAAGAGGATTTAAGAAACTTGCTGTTTTTTGAAAGCGAACTTTATCAATTGTTAACATATGAGAATGCAACAAAATATCAACTTTAAATTGGTATTAGCAATTGTTTTAACTATGTGAATGTTTATTTTGTTTAATGCAATGTTTTGTTAACATGTTTGATGATATTAGTGTTGTGAAGGCCCACATTGGGTAAATTTCGCTTTCAAAACCATAGCGCTTTTGTTAAGGAAATGGACACCTTTACTGTATAGCACGTGGCTGAAATACTAAGTCCTTTGTATTATATAGATTTAAGATGTGATGTGCCACGTGGGTAAATAATCCGGAGTTTGGGAGACTTGGCTTTTGTATTTATGGTTGTAGAGGATGTTTGGTTTTTAACATTTGTTATAAGTGGGCCGACTCACTTATCTGTATAAAGTGGAATCATTTTCCTGATTACCTGAAATATAAGGTTTTGTGACAAGATATTTGAAAGGTATGGGAATTCAATGTCATGATGATTTTGAAATCAATGCAATTTTCATTATGTTAAAGTGCAAGGATAAGTTATCCTTCAACATTTTTGAAAAATCATTTTTCCCTGTAAGATTGAAAGGTAAACTTAATTGTACTCTGTTTTATCCGTATCAGATATTTCTAATAATGTTGTAAATGTGACGTGGGGCCAAATGACGTCCTTGGTTTTAGAGGTTGCTGAAAATTTTGTTGCTGGCAGATTTGTCATAAAATCATGATCTTTGTTTGAACTATAACTTATTTTATTTATTTTTAAATTAAAACATATCTAGTTATAAAACGAAAACCGAAACAATATATTTTTTATGCCAAGACTGAAAGATAGCAAGTCCCTCCAACTCTGGATTGTTTGAATAGTATAAAATACAATTGTAAAAATGTAAGTAACTTTTATAAAAATAAACTGCAATGAATTATAATTTGATGTTTTATTATACCTGTGATCGTAGACTTGACAGACGGCTAGTTTTTTTAATATCAGTGAGTCATAAACAATATTTACACGTGTGGTAGTATCGCGTAGTTATCTTTGTCAAGCAGGCTAGTATGTGTTATAATTGACAATTGAAATTGGTACCTATTAGGTTATTGTAAATTTATATTTTAAATATATGGCAACATTTTCATCTTAAGGTAGCCTAAAGATGCTTTTATGAAATGGTTACATGTTTTATTATTCTTCTATGCCTATGATATTTTGATGATGTTTAGTGACCTGGGATTCTAATACTTCACACATGGATTCGGGAATTAGTGAATATAATAAAAACAAAATATTTTATCAAAATACGTGTATTAAAATGACTACCAAGGAACTGGCTTACTATAAGGCACATAGTAATTTGCCTGTAGTTTGCGTAACATTACAACTAATTAATTATGGCCGACTTGGTGAAATCTTTATCGAGTTGAAATTATCTTATTTAAACATTTGATATTTTTATCTTTTATAAATAAATTGACAAAATAAATATAAAAATATCTATACACTACAGCGGATCACACTTTGCTTGAACATAGAATACGGACTATATATATCTACGTTTATTTAGGCACCTTCGATTCAGCTTACATATTGTAAAAACAACGAAATGCGTCTTTTAATAAAAAGTAATTAGTTTATACAAAAGCTCACGAATACCTTTTAAGTTAAAATCCTCTAAGTTAAATGTAATCAATAATAATTTATGGACAATACCGTAATGATTTTGACGCATTTTGTTTATGCAATACAGGTCTGACTTTATGGCATAAATTACTTTGTACGAAAATATTGTGAAAAATTATTTAAATCCTATTTTATTATCTGTATACAGTTTAGAAACTTGATCAAAGTTTTATAAAGTTATACTTAAATTACTAACTTGTTTTATAATATAAAAATTACAATGACCAACAATAGGAGTTAGAATATTATTATAATTTTATAATTATATTAGTAACAGGTAACTATTACATTAAATTAAAAACTTGTTCATGATAACATTCGTAGAGTTACTTAATAGAAAAAGTAATTGAAATAATTTATTATCCATCGATTCACTTATAAGCAGTAATTTTGATAAACTATGAATGAACATTTTATTGTTCATGTTTCTGTACGAAAATATACGTACATCCTGGCACTTGGCATATAGAATAAGTACAAAATATATTTAACTAGAATAACAACTGGTCCTATCAGTAACTTGTCTCGTCATGGGTGTTTTAAATTGATTTTCTTACAATGACGTCCGCGCCCCTCATGGAGTTGCCACCTGGAAATAACAATTTTTATAAATACCATTCTATAGCTTCTTCCCTCCGCTCGTAACAAGATTATTTTCCATCCATAGTTACCTATAGCTCCTATCTTATATTAGTAACCTGCAATACGTGCACCGTGTCGAAACACAGAGTATGCTCTTATCTTTTATCGCCGAAACTATATCATCCGATCATACTTATCATAAAAATACATTGTCATCGAAACTAAAGCGACGAAAAAATTTTCGACTTTATAGGATAAGAGGAGTTGCAAGTCAAATATTTTTTTTGTAAATAGTAAAATATTACAAGTGATTTGAGTCTTACCACAAGCAGGTTCCCGCTCTTGGCACGCGTGATGGCGGGCTGCTGGCCCTTCGTCACCTCGATGGTGCCGCCCTGCTTGCCGTTCACCAGGTTGTGTGCGATACTGGAAATGGGACACGACACATCAAATTTATGATTACATTAATTTACAAGTTTGGACATACTATATAATAATTGCGGGAGCGGCATAATTTTTTTTAATCTAACTCTTAGTTTACTTTAGTCGCGCGACCATTGATCAAATTAATTTAAGCATGTGGATATTTTGATAAGTATGCTATTTTTTTGTTTCACCATGGTTTCAGTGACGCATTTTGTCACTGAGGAGTAGAAATACTCCTCAGTATATCTTTTAAATGCTTGAATTCTAGACTGATTTAGCTTGACCAGTACTGAGTTAAAAAACCTGGATTTCTATTGAGAATCACCTGGGTGATAAGAGATAACTATAACTTACTTATCTGTGCTTAAATCCAAAGGGTTGCTTAGCAACATTAACTGAACAGATCACCAATACCATGTAAATCTTAATTTTTTATATCTTATGTAACACGGACACATGAATAGCATCATATTGATTTTTATCGGGTGAGTCAGTTATGATATACACACAATTTCCAAATAAGACCTTTTAGAGACGGTAACATGAGCAAGCAGCTAGGTAAGTACCCACATATTGATAAAAAATATAGTCGTATGCATTAAATTATAACACATACAACCGAAATAGACGTACTTAATGTGTTACCATTTTAAGGAAATCTTTTTAAGATACATTGGTAAGATGAATATATTATATACGGGAAAAACATATTTTCCTCTATTTATAATTCCCGGTTAAGTACCACTTTCCATTGCCAAATAAAACAATCCCACACTTGTGTGTGTTTGTGTCTTGTGTGTTGCTTTACTTTCAACCAACATGGTGTTAAGAAAGTATCCTTCTAGACGTTACAAGTGTAATATCGTATGCACTAGTGTAGGTGGGTAGACTCACGTCCTGGTGTCGACGATCTCTATGATGTCCGGCTTCTTGCTATGGTCCGTGACGACGGTCAGCGCCTCGATCAGGTGCGACACGGAGATGATCAGGTCACCCTGGTGGACGTAACGTAAATTATAACAATTAAAAACGATTAACAATTTCCATTATATACTTGTACTGCATTGTATATGTATTTATATATTGTGTTCGACCTCGATATGTATTTAAAAATCTCACTGTATGATTATGTGTAACTCAAACATTACATTGATTTTCACTGCTATCAATATTTTTTTACATATTTCTTACACGTCTTCGGTTCATTTACATTAGCTATATTTAATGTTAGCGTCCAATTGCGCCTTAATTAACGCATTAATTAAGGCGCACAATTTTATTTCCCATTAATTTATGTGTAGAGTAACGCGGTAATTAACGCGCTAAACTGTTGACCACATCTGTGTGAAGTAATTCTTAGCGCACTAATTGACGCGTTAGGTTAGGTGAACAGGTTGGCGTGAGGTTACCTTGTCCTTCTTGAGGTCCTGCGGTATCTTGACGAGCAGCAGGCTGTCGGTCTCGTTGGTGAGCACGACGCGCAGGCGGTCCAGCGGCAAGCGGTGCTTCAGCTTGTAGGTCTTGCGGCCGGCCGCGTCCAGCACGTACAGCGCCGTGTCCGACGCCAGCAGCGCACGCTCGCGCGGCTTGTACCCCCGCCGGTCGTACTTCACCGCCTCGCACGAGTACTGCGACACGTTTCACTTGTAAATCTGATGTTGCTACAGCACGTATTAGACATGCATGTGAACCCTAAGTCGGTAGATCAGTCGTTCGCTGTATTAACATATACGTTGTCCGGAAAGATCGTGCCGATTTTTGGTAAGTAGATCACAATTATTGAAAACAACCGACATATGTGTACAATGTACGTACATATTCTAAAAATGATTTGGATTCGTATTTGGAAAAATGTTTGGTTACGATTCGTTAATTTCATCAATACTTAAATGAGCTGCGGGGTATATTTTGTGGTAGACCGGTGTGGTAGACCGGAATTCTGGTACTTGTTAATATTCCACAAGGCATCAGTAAAGTGTAAATGACTCACTATGAGCTGCTCCCCGCTGGGCCAGTATGGCGAGGCCATGAAGGTGTTGCGGAGCACCCGGTGCTCTTCCGTCAGCCGGTCCTGCACGAATCGCTCCGCCACGCTGCTCGGGTAACTGTTTTTCTTGCCTGTTTCCGCGACAGAATGGATTGTTAACTCATACGTACTCTTATGTAAATAAAAGTCAAAAGGTACAGTATGATAAAGAAAAATTTTTTGAGTTACTGTCCTTTAACTTCCATTATTTGTCTCCAGACTTCGTGATCAGACGTTGAACATGAGCACCTAATTTTCAAATAAAATAAATTTATTCACATTGGCCCAATAATAATCTGCCTCAATGCTTCCAATCCCGATTATGTCGTAAATCTTTTGAAGTTACAGATTAGGCCTTAATTTAAATATTTATCATCCAATCATTATCATTGTGTCATGAACGAGCCATTTGAGTGTGTGAGTACGTGCAAGTGTGTGATTACCGAAACATCTGTGTACCTTTGAACATCTTCTCCGCAAGAACCTTCAGTTCGAATTGTTTCTTATCCTGTGGCGAGAGAGCCAGTCGGTATTTACGGGCGAGGAGTGCTCGGTGCAGGCGATGCAGCTCGCGGGAGGCTTCTTGGCAGGTAGCAGGGCACGGCGGCCACGACAGGTCCAGCACGCGCGTCGGCAGCCGCGTGGATAGCCGCTTCAGCCAGTGCACCTTTGCGATGCCCAGGAATCGCCGGTTCTCCGGAGTCTCCGGACCGTTTCGGGTTATAAATCCTAGGGGAATCAAACAAGCAAAGGATAAACGAAATTAAATTACGGCATAGTTGTGAAGACGTCATGCATATTTTCTGAGTAAAGATCTCCAATTTTAGATGTCCAATCTTTCTGCGAGTCTTAAGTTATGTGGGATCTTTACCCAAAATTCCCTCACAGCTATGCAGTACATATGAGCGAATAATGATGACGCATTATGATCGTATCGGTACCTTTTCTATAAACATGTCTCGCTACCATGTCTACCACGATACTTCCCTTCACCTAATACCTTAATTAAACCAGTTCTCCCCTCCAGCGAGGTCATCACCAACGTTACCTTTAATGAACGCCCGGATGACGTCGGCGGCCTTCCTCCTGCGCTCCCGGAGCCGTTGCGCCAGGAATCGCCGCACCCAGGTCTGGATGACGACGGCGGCCGCGCGCATCCTGATGTACTGCTTCCGCTGCCAGTAGCCCCGCCAGCGGCTCTGGATGATGGTCGCGATGTCGTTCCTCTTTAACTGGTACGCATCCTCCGTGTCGAACAGAGTTTTCGGGAACCGAATGAAGATCTTCGTGCTGGGGAATAGAAAATGTTATGAATATCATTTGAAAACTTGAGACAGCTAACTCGTATTCAACGGGTTATGTTGACACGAATGTCAATAGTAGCAAATGATATCGATAGAACGGAAAATTTATTTTCGCGCGAGTGTCAAAGGAATCGTTAATTTCCCTTAAATGTTCCCTTATTGTTCCATCCATCATACTCTCTCGGTCTAATGACGAGGTATCCACAACAAATGACAGTCGATAACCTTGGCTTCCACGTTGAATACGTTGAAGTTATGTACGTTTAAGTAATAGTTGTATGTGTGTATCCTCACTTCCCCATCCTGTAGTCCTCCCGGTCGTACTGCAGAACCTCCACCAGCTTCTGCACGCCGGCACGGGCCGGGCCCTGGTAGTTGGGCCACGTCTCCGTGCTCAGGCACTTGTATCTGGAATTCAAACATAATGTTACATTATTCATTGAGCTGGTGAAAGAGATTTTTTAAAGAAAAAAGCGTAAATTTTGTCTCGATTATCGTTCCGAAAATATCATCAGTGTACG
>DWPA01006831.1:0-10730 GCA_018251375.1 Calpodes ethlius
CCCTAACTCTGTGACTCATTCCAATAATAAACATTTACACAGTAACCTCCAACGTTTTCATTATTAATTTGTTAAAATATTGTCGCTTCAATGATTTATTTAGTTATTAATATGTGGAATAAAAAGAACTTTCATATCATCCTCATATTAAATTATATTTATAATAAATAAATAATAAATCGCTTTAACTTTTTATACAGCAATGAGCAACATGCTCTAGGGGTGGCCTATGGTCAGCAGTGGACAGTTATTGACTAATGATATTGATGATTTTTTTTTTATAATTTTGAAAGTGAATGTATAGGATTTCATTCATCTTCGAGACTGAGCCATCATCCAGTATTATAGCACACGGCTGAAAAGTCAACAATGTTATAGCGATCGTCCCCTTCATTTCTTCTTTCATTTTCACAAGACAGATCAAAATGGTACAAATTTTTAGGCTTTAGCGAGATACCAAAATTCAACAGCAGACTTGACAAGTATATAAAGGATGAATATCCAAGAGTTAAATATAACAGGTTAAATTCTCAAGGTCAAAATGCGGCCAAATTTCTGAACTGAAATTATAAAAAAATAAATATTGTTTTTATGGTTATGAAAAAAACACAGATGTTAACGTTTTTTTTGTAAGTACTGTGCGCGACATAATTTTAATTTATTACATTACATTATATTAATTTTATTTTATTACACAACATTTATTTGTTCTTAATAGAAAAATCTCGTTTCATTACTCTGTCGTAGTATTGAACTAATCTATGGCTTAAAAAGTAAAAATTTAGAACATCCAAATTTTGAAAGATTCAGAAATAATAAATGACCGTTCAATATCATCATTCGCCATTGCTCTATCGCCAAATTTATTATAAAACAAGAGCCTTTTGATTAATTATATCGCTTCGGGAATAGAACAGCGGGTGGGAATCGACAAGGACATCGATTCGCAATACTTACCAGATAAGGCGGCTAGCATAAATAAAATTTCGATCAACGCGCACTAATTAAAATTTATCGCTTAAAATTCCACTTCATTATTTTTCATTAATTTTCCTGTTATTCATCGGATATAGTGGAGATTTCCAGTAAAACATTTAAAAGCCTTTTTTAATTTATAGCTAATGTTTAAACCATTTGGTTACTTTTACGATCTCCGGTCTCTAAGACGTATGTCTCTAGATGATTCATCGAGTTCTATAGGAATTTATCTTTACCTAAAATAGGTTGCGGTGACTGGTCCTCTACGAATTAACTTACGAATATGTTGCTTGTAAATGTCATTAACGTACAACATTAAAAAAGTGGTGTGTCACCGCCAACCAACTTAAACGTTGTTCTAGCTAAGACATTTTAAAAGAACAACTATTAATACTGCCTGTAATACTAAGTACCGCTCTATACAATTTACAGTTGCTACGCTAACAACTAAAGTAAATTAGAAGGAAGACATTACAAAAATATCCAATAAATTTTAAGTTGTTCAGTTGATTTTGTTCATTCTTCAAAATTGTGACAGTGGTGCCATCTGTCATCTCAGAAACGTGCGTGAGCTCATGCACAACAACTTTGTTAAAAATCATCACATGATCAAATGCATAGTTTACTATTGTATAAAGGACATAGAGACAAACATTCATTTTAATATATATAGATTAATATGATTTTTAAATCGTGTGAATTTTTTGCCAATAAATATAATTAAGTAATAATATTATTGGATGCTGCAGTTAAATTTGATATTCTAGATCATTTTTGTTTTATGTAATTTATAATACTTACAAACATATGTCGTTAAAAAAGAAGAAATTTTACTAAAATAATTTCTGTAATTTTATTCATTATGTAATGTATATTATACACGAAATTCAATTTTTTTAGAAAAATAATCACCTGCATTCAACTACGAAGACGGATCCAAAATTGTATGAAAATGCTTAATTTCGTTCACACATGCACATTCCAAGTTTTGGCGTACGATATTGCTATCACTTGATGTTCGTGATTATAACAGCGCAACGACAAAATGTGACAGCGTAGCAACAACAACAACAGAATAAAAATAACGAACACTGTATTTTAATTCTCCGTAATTTCACCACGTAAAACAATTCGTTTCATTACAAAATGTAACAATGTCTTGCATAATTTATTTATCAGTACCGATAATGAGATCATTGACGATGTTAAAACACTTTGGTCCCATTAACGTATTTCAACTTAATTAGGAATAAATGTTATCTTGGGCGCATTTCTCGATAAGAAACGTTTAATTATCGCTTGAATCACATAACGATATCTTTCCGTCTTGCCAGTAAGAGTGTGTTGTGGAAATTGATGACTCAAATACCTAATAAATTGTAATTCTCTTTTAAATCAAAAGCAGAGATAATCTTGTTTTTTTAAATCCAGAGATTATGTTCCAAAATTCCCTCTCTCTTGCTCTTCACGCTCTCCTACTATATTGAAATACGTTAGATAAATACATTTTACAATTGATACTAGAAGGAAGCTAGCTTTGCGGGTAAACCAAAACCACAATGTAATGATCCTCCTCATCAATTTAGATGATATTGAAACCAACAAGATGACGAGTTTCACCACGACGACAATATGGCAATACCTCTTTCATTATTTACAAGATAATAATAGCGATACGTTAAAAACATAAGTTTCATAACAATTATCCGGTAATGAAGCGGTATTTAGCTACAGTGAAAAGAAACGCTCGTTGCCCCAGCGGCTTGTTTAATTCTAGGTGATTGACCGAGTCTTAACTTGTTTAGAATCTGCGGGTTCGGATCGAAAACTTCTGGAACAGTGTCTTGCTTCGGAGTTTGAAACGCTAATTGATCCCGATTATTATCAATAGATAATAATATTTAAATTTGTGAATAGTGAAATTTTCTGGACCGGTTCATTGCTTTGGAGGACATGCATAGCTGTAATATTGTAATTGTTAGATAGCAGTCATTAGTTTGTGCTCAAGGTTTTCGGGTTATATTGTAAATTCCGATACTTGGGTTGGTGAATAAATCATTTATCATTCTGGTGGTGAAGTAGCTCAAACTCTTCTTATGCGAAGAGCCCTGTGCCTGCAATAGGCTACTACAGATCGAAACCGCAACGATTCAGTGTCTACATATAAATAAATATTACTTAAATTATATACAGCAAAGCCACTGAATAATTGAAGGTAATAAAAATGAATTTGCAGACCATAAAAACACTAATAATTAACAATATCTCATACAATATATATGCAAATATCGTGAGATAATGGTCAAAGTAAATTAAAACGAACATGATGCGTGCATGGAAGGTACAAATAAACATACAAGCGCTGGCGGGGCTAAAACTATTTTTTACAGTTTAATCTATAATGAAAGTTGATCTATGACTGGAGCTCAATTTATCCTTGGGCAACAAAAAGTTAATTAAAGGGTAAGAAACGGACGTTGAATGACGAGACGCCACGCCCTTCGCGTATCGCAATTTATTTGGTTCGTCTCGTTACTATCCTTTTGCCTGTCTTTTGCGTGCCTTTAAACGAAATTGTCCGTGTCATTGTGATTAATCGTGAGGCATAAAAGCAAACAAAATTAACAATGTAGGTTGTCCTGTTTGTTTTAGAATAAATACTCGGCTATGTTTAATTGAAAATGTTTGCATTTATTTCGCACATAATATTACTTAAATAAATGAAGTTATGAATCGGCTATGAGTTGCCAAGGTGACTGGTGAAATAATAAATTTCTTCAGCATATATTGAATGGAACGCAAAGTTGTTGATTTCGGTTATTATCGTTAAACAGCAGTTCGTAACCATGGTCAGAGGCCTTTAGTTGACGTATATACATCATCGCACTGGAGTATCATGCTAAAGTATCCCCTAGACCTTCTTTTAATACATTAAAGCCAAAAAACTATATTTCCAAACCAAAGACATTAAAGTTGAATGACTCTGAAAGTGCCCTAATAAAAACAAGATTTATATTAAGACTTTTCGGGATGTTAATAAATTAATACAAAAATATCGTCTGATAAATACTCTCAGCGACTCATAAATGTCCATAACAGCTAAATCATACCAACGGATTTTTACTGTGACTAAAATTGAAACAGAAATAAATATATTAATCGTTCATGATAGGATTTTTTCAGAAATAACAATTGATTATATTTTTCCTTATTTCCTAGAGTATCCCTCTAATTAAATTAGTCACGATAAATAATTCAAGTTTACTTCAACTTTCGTTTACTACTTAGTAAAATCAATATTGAAACGGATTCAATATGATTCCTTTGATCTCTTCAACTTATGTAATTATCGTTAAGTAAGTTATTCACTTTAAAAACTTGTAATTTAATTAAATTGTCTGATTACAAACCATTTCAATATATTGAGCGCTTTATTCTGTTTAGGATATTTTGTAATTAAATTTATATAGGAATACAAATTTACCGAGGAACATTTGTAAAGTGGGGTACTAATTTGATTATGTTCTTGGCCAAGGGCGTAGTAAAAATGATTCTATTTGCTTTACTGCGAATCAAAATGAAAAATATTATGTAAATTTGACTCTTTAACTTTAATATATTCTTTAAGTTATATGGGGTATGTATCAAATTTTGAAACGAAGACATCAATAATTGTATGTTTATTAAAAATACATTCATAATTAAGACTTATAAAAGTTTATTTAGTACATCGTTTTTTAAATAATCACCCTCAAAAGCCATTCCAATAACATTTTTTCTAGTACTTCATATATATTCCTCACTTTCATTATCTTCCATCATTTAACACCCTTGTTATATCTTTGCATGTACAACTAATACAATAGCCTTACACTAAATCAGCGGAGCTTAGTGTCTACATCAAATTGCTCCACTTAACATCCTCATCCGTACATCATGACTCGTCACAGAGCATGAAACATAACGGATATACGCCTGTTAATGCTAGATTACAGTATGTTATCTGTGCTCAGTGTAGCCAACTTTACAAGACAAATGACAGGCTAAACGTATCCTTCTACGTCTACGGTATTAATATTTGATAAAATATTCGAAAAAATAGCTTCATATTATTTATCCTCTATGTCTTATCTTTAGTTTAGTAAAGTATTATTTAATATCTTTTAATTACTCGTTATACTCATTTTACATGTTGTTTTTATTATTTATATTTTTTTCATTTATTTCAACTCGTTATAAAGTGTCGTCATAGACTGAAATATTTGTTTTATAATGATAAAACAAACAAAGTTATACTAAACAACTGACGGTAGCTCCATCCACAAACTAGTCGACATGACCAGGACTGATGCAATGTGACACAGTGTACACAAATCCATTAAGCATAGAATTTGTTAAGTCTATCCTTTGTTAGAGGTGATACGCATGATAATAAAAAAAATATACAGGCGATTTGAAACCCAAAATTTGTAATTCTAATGTATCTTATGCTTAAGAGTCATTAGAGTTCTAGCCTGTAGTTGTACATATATGCACACTTGAAACTTGGCGATAGACCAAAGTCGGTACATGAGCACCGTCGAGGCGGCACTTGAGAATCCAACGGTCCAACTATTCAAAGCACACGACCTATTAACCGTATAAGTTTAAACTTTCTAGCTAGACTACTAAGGATTCAGATGTTTTCACGCACTGTGAATAAGAAATGCAGCGTGTTTTTTTATTTACAATAATGATAGCAGAAACAGGTAATTTTGTTGCTAATTACCAGTGGGTTATAAAACAAAATAATATCGAAATCAGGGGCACGGTTTTATAAAACCTTTATTATTCAATCTAGCAAATTGATTTTTGGAATGCAACTATATTTATAAATGGAGCTTTTTTTCTAAGTAAATACAACTATTACAGACTTCTAAAATACATAAGAATCAAAACTTTGTTACTAACAATGATTATCAAGTAAAAATCAACATAAAATTGCTCAGGCAGCTTGGTTGATTCACATTTGAATCAATCAAGACATTTTTTGGATTCGATTCCTGGACGTGCTTAAAAGTATTTAACATTGAAAACGCCGCGATTCGTCAACACAGTGCGTATTACAATTGCCATAGGACCTCGTGCCAGCTGTGCGGCTGGATATGATGTCTTTAATTAAGGATCTGCCGACGACAAGTTTCGGGTGAGTTTCATACACTTTCATACTTTCGTATCTACCTAATGTTTTGTTCACCAACTTTCTTTTCTCGAGAATATTGCTAAAGTTATATGGAACAGTTTCGTCATGTCTTCTCTCGGATGACGAGTGTAATATTTTGTTTAAAATTGTTATATTATACAAATTTCCAAATTGATGGTTCACTCTGATACTCACTCACACTCGTCATAATAACTCAAAGGGGTTAGGGGTTTTAGTATACCACAATATATTTCTACTTTCGTATCTGCTTCTGTTATCTATATTACGTGTTGATGATATCCATAAATTGTAATAGTCATTGACCATCAGGTGTATATCTGGCATGTTTGTCAGCTATATAAATAAAATATAATAATAATAAAAAAAAAGTAAAAATACGACAAAAAAAATTGTAACTGTGCTGTTCATTGAAGAGTTTTCTTTTCTAGAGCCATTCCTTAGTGAAGTATCAAGTCATACTTGTCACAAAGATGCATTGATGTCGGAACTAAAGCAGTGTCAAATTCATAGGATATAAGGAAGTAGTTCTAATGTAAAAGTATTTAAAAAGTAATCATGTACGAGCTCCCACATACGAGTATATACTAAATACGAATAACAATTATTTCGAACAAAACACGTCATGTCTCGCGGCGCAAAATGAGACATTCAAATATTAAAGAAATACAAATTTTAAACGTACCTAACCAGGTTATTAAAATAAGATCACCGTAACTACATTGCGATATCAGTACATAAATAATCACGATAAAGGTCAACCGACAGATAACGAGAATTCCTTTTTTCAATTTAAACGAAAAATATTCGAGTTTTTAATTAAAACATCGGTACATTAATACGTTAACGCTGTTACCGTGGATCGGAACGGTTTCAGTTTTACCAATTAAGTTATCGCCTTTAAGCGATATCAACGTGTGCATAATTTATAAGGAATTAAGAGAATGACACCCGGAACGTGGATTACAGAAAACGGAACGTTTGGATATGGTTATTACGTGTTATAATGTTATTATATTATGTTCGATGTCTGTACTGGAATATATTCAGGAAAGATTACTGAGAACTTTCAATAACGCAAGAGATACCATAATAATATTTTTTCGTTATATAATTGTAATAAGCTTTTTTAAATGTTTGTTGTTTGTTTCATTTGAATCAGTTTGTTGACATAAAAAAAAATCTTAAAACAATTCAAGAACCCCTTTTCAACTTTTTTTCCGTGTATGTGTATTACGTCATAGGTTTTTCGCAGAAGGATAGCAGTGAACAATAATAGAATGTTCTCTTTTTATCTATAGCCAACAGCACGCGCCAAATTCGTACTAGTGCATGTGAATAAAAAAAATATATAGCTTATGTCCCGCTCTAGTAAATTAGCATTCTGTTGACGAAATATTTCTTAAAATCGAATAAGTAATTTCGAAGATTTCCTTTTCCATAGAAACTCACAAACATTTTAATAATTATCTTTTAATTAGATGAGATTAAATTACAGTATATTTTGTATGTAAATTACCACAAAATGAGATGATGATGAAAATAATTATAAATTGCTGTCTTGAACTTATAATTACCAAGCACAAAATATATATAAATTATGCTTTATCTTTACCAAACTTTGGTTTATCATTATCATCATCATTACAACCCTTAATTGTCCCACTGCTGGGCTCGAGTCTCTTATCATGGCTATCACTGCCTACTTTGCTTTATAAAAATATATTATTGCGAAGTAACTTTATTACATTTTATTTACCTTCTCCTAAAACCACTTATTCGTATATCATTGTATATCGTTCAGCAGTCGAGGGCTTTTAAAATGCCTATTAAGTTTTTATTTATTTGTATAATAAGACTACCAGCAAACGTATGTAGGATCAGGTGCATTCTTATCATTTTATTTATTAGTAACATCAGAGTAATCAAGATCAAAGTATTTAATTTAGTCTCCAATCACAATTTAATTAACAGTAAGGTTTTAGGTACTTTATATCAATCTGATAAATTTTGTGTGAAAGATTAGCTTAGGCATGTTTAGAAAACATTTCCTAAAATCAAATTCATGATTGAAATTAATTGATTAGAATAAATAAGAAGGACAATCAAAATAAATACACAATACTGGATCAGTACATAATGACGTTACTATTAGTATTAATCAATTTAAGACTATAACAGAAAAGCTTATTAATATACGTAATATAACAAAATTGATTAAATCAAATACGTCAATAAAATTAATTGAGTGAATCAAGCGCAAACGTGCAAACGTGAAGAGCGTTCATTTCGATCGTAAATCAACAGGAATTTATTTTCTACATTCCGTTAATTCCAGCTTTAGAAAATTCAATAGTATAAGTAGTAGCTCCCACTTCCATTTATCCAGGCTATTCCAATGAATTTGGTTTGTTCAATGATTCTACATAACTTCAACTTGCTGATCCTCGTTTTAGTATTGTCAAAATTCTCATAACTCTTTTAACAATCCGTTATAAGGCAATCACTATCTCACGCTGCGTTTTCGAACTCATCGATAAAACGATTTACACTGATGAGAAGCGTGGTCTGCATAATAATTGGTTCATATGCATCTTGAAGTGCATTTTGTATTCTAAGAAGACAGTAAGCGTCACTAATAAGCTCTGCTAATAAGAACTTGGGAATCGATTCCTTTTGCCTCTTATTTTTTTGGAATTGGTATGTTCAATCTAAGTTTGTGCTCAACGGTATAAAGCAAGAAAATTTAATTGACATTTAATTGACATTTGGAGTTCATCGTTATATTAATCATAGTTCTTCACCAATATAGTTAACATTTCACAATATTTGTTACGTGAATCTCCATGCAACTACAAAGATATAAAAACAGTTTGATATGATCAGAATTTTGTATAGCATCATTTATTTCTCGTTAGAAATAAATGTTACTAACTTTTACCTAGATATCTGCATTGTTAAGAACTTCATCAATTAACAGTGAAACAACAGTATTGTGTACTGAGCCAATGCGATGTCGATAAAGTAATGAGTATTGATTAATTCAGATCTGAGAGTTGTGATTCTCAAAGATTAGTCATCGTTTAAATTAATATATTTAATTTTAAATATCAATTGTAGACATTTTAGCAATACTATCCTCAAGAAGGAATTTAATACCATTTAAATTTAAATTGTATATCTCAAAATATCTCCAATATATCCCACAATATTTTTAACGACAAAATTATTGTGCATAAAACATTATTTCCATATAAACTTATTAGAACTGACCAGAACGATGACAAATTCGATACCAATAATAGACTCGGTACACATTATTTGCCTTTCAGTTAGTTACGGCGTAAACTCAATGAAATTGATAACTGGTGATTTATCATTTGAGATTTAATTAACTTTGTTTGCTATTCGTTGGAATTGGAGATATATTTCATCAAAAGATAACATATTATAGGTATAACGTGAAAATAAATTAAATGAAATGTATTGTAATTCTGCACGTTGTAATTTTCGTCCTGTTGTTATGATTTATATTATTTTTATATGAAAAAGTATGATGCAAACTTAGTAAACCTATGTCTATTCCGTATACAGTTGCCCATAGCTGTTCATTAAAGCATCATTAGAAAACGGAGACGTCATCGGTAATGAATCTTTAATTTAAAAACGTATGTTCAATAAATAATTGATTAGACAATTGCGTAAAAGACTGCTAATTAACAAAATTTATGTACACCCCGTATTGGTCCTGATGGTAAACTTCCGAAAACGTAAATTTATAAGCCAAAACCTGACTGGAAAATACTGGCGAAAAAAACTAAAACTTTACTTGTTATGATCCGTGCAAAACCAATCACAGAACGAATTTTTATTCGTCATCGAATATTTTTGAGTGTTAACTTTGTTTATGCTGGATTTCCAGTAAGCGCAGATATTTGAAATTCGTGTTGTTGTTTTAATTCCAATTGTTTCCAATTAAACAAACAATCTGGATAGTGAAATATGTGTATTGCTTTTATTTGAACGAGCCACGTGTCACTATACGTGCTATATTAAAATCTACCGCAACAAACACTGAGGTATGTAACATACATTATTTTTTTACTAATTTTTAAAAAAACAGATAGGATTTTAGTTAAAATACTGTTTGAAATAATATCGAATAATGTAAATATATCTTAGACTGTCAACTATGGTCGCATTTATATCAAATGTACTTCTCTGAGAATAAATTAATTACACACTAATCGCTTAAAGGAATTGTCTGGGGAAAACGCCTAAAATCAAAAGAACGGAATTAATTAGTCGGATCCGTATACCTAAAGTTTTGGGTATTTCAATATTGATCGTACTCTACAAATCCAAATGCAAATTATATTTTCATCATTACAACCCATAATTGTCCCACTGCTGGGCTCGAGTCGGACTCATGAGATGAAGGGTATAGGCCATAGTCCACCACGCTGGCGAAGTGCGGATTGGCAGACTTCACATACCTTCGAGAACATTATGGTGAACTCTCGGATGTGCAGGTTTCCTCACGATGTTTTCC
>DWPA01006832.1:0-10729 GCA_018251375.1 Calpodes ethlius
TAAATACGATCCTTGATATAATAGAAGAATTATTTAAGATACAAGTTAAAAGACAGTCCGTACCGTAGAGAAAGGATATTATGGACCTAAATCTAATTATATTAGCTATATTCTATTATATTATGTATTAATCAGTTGCACGAAAGAAAATATGAAACGAAATGCAAACACTGTCATTAGTATCGATGCTGTATTTAAAAATAGATTGGGGAGTTACATTCGTCGTTTCTTCTACTGTTTAATAAGGCTTGTTTTTGAAACATAAGATTTAAGATTTTAAAATTCAACAGTGTATTATTTTATACTAACATTAGATAAATGGATTTAATACAAATTTTGCGATACGTAAAATAGAATCAAGAATGGATAACGAGAAGTTCAAACACAGATTAAACACGAACGCCATAGCTACAAAAACACGTAACCTACGCCATTATTTACAAGTGAAGGACAAGACAATAGTTATATTACGATTTAGTATACATTACCAATTACAATAAAGGAATCAAACCGCGATGAATAAGCAAGAAACCGATCGACCAATCTACCTACGACCGTGGTAATTAGGGTTGCCACCTTTTTTTCTTGCGATTTAAATATGATGGTTATTAAAGGTAAGAAAAAAATACATAGTGTCAAGTACATGTTCTTAGTCTTTATTATTTCTAAAAATATATTTTTATTGTTTGTAACACGTTTTATTACATAATTATATATATTCTTAATATAAAGGGTCCAATCTAACGACATACCTTAGTTGAATTTTCACATACATATCTGATCTCGTAAAGTATGTGTAACCAAACTATTAAAAAGTATTCGAGTGGCAACCCTACTGCTAATCACAAAGGAAACTATAGTAAAGGTACCTATTGATTATTTCGCAATGTAAATTATATGAACCAATATGATAGTTGACGATAGTAAGCATACAATATATGTATTTAATCTAATTAAATACTATTATTGTATATTGTTAAGTAATGCTGATGTAAACGCTTTTATAAACAATGAAATGAACTATTTCTGATTAGATTATTATATGTAAAAATCGGCTAAGCGGGTGTCGAGCCGTATGCAATGTAGAGTCGGTAAGTTTGTCAAATAATAATATTGCATTTTTTTCTGGCATTTCAATTTAACAAAATTTCACACATCTGCAACTGTTAACATCAAACAACCTTTCCAAGGAATCTCACTATGAGGAGGACATAAAAAAAACATTCTCACTTTACACAGGTATGAACACCCTAAAAATATTTTCTTTTTAAGATTTTATTCCACAACTTTTTAGTAAAAATATTTATAGTAAAATTTTATTTTTTCTTAGCCATTTTTTCACACCTTTCTAGCACTAAAGATCTTTGAGCTAAACCGCGGATGGACAAACTTATACCCCTGTATTCATAAATAATAAAATGTGTTCTCACAGTGCAATTGAAAGAAAAGAACTATTATTTTATTCCCTTCTACTTCACTCGTGTTTCTTAAACAATGCGAAAGACAAAGATGGGAATATAAATAATCGATATTCACCTTATGTGAGACTTCATAGTAATGTTTGTGAATAAGGATGACTACGTGCGTCTTGACAACTATTATGAGGTGTTCTGTATAAATAGTTTAAGCTACACGAATTTATGCATGCCGCAAGGATGAACTTATTTAATACGAAAAAGTAATATGTAATTTTAAGCCTTCATCACATCGTTATAATAAGTATTCGTCACGTAGATAACCAATCTGTACACGGGACATAAATATAAGCCAAGTGCAATGTAGAGTTCTATGGTAATTGCGAGTTGATCGACCATTACTCGATAACTTGCAAACCTTTAGCACTCGTGAATATTCCTTTAAAATTCACCTTAAAATATTTAAATGAAAAAAATATATATTACTATTAGATAGTAGAATCCTTAAGTTACGCCTAACGTACTACGCCCGAGCTATTATATTTTACTTTGAAAAATGTTGGAATATTTTAATAAAATTTACTATATTATCTCATATACTCGTACTCTGTGATATATGTTTTGTTTCGAGCCTATAGCGAACCAAAAAACAATATGTATTTAACGTTAGCTTTAACAAGTAAAGTGCCGTGCTTTTAATCACAGGCATGTACTTGTTTTCGCCTAGTATACTTGTTTTTGCCTAAAAAAAATATACCATAAACTCAAATAGGTGGACCAAAAACCCTTTTATTTGCGGCATGATTATTTACTATAAAAAATAAAAACAAACTTATAAAAATTCAAAATAAGAACAATGCACACGAGTAACAAAACATCTGTTTTCCACGTGCACGCATTCCGAAATGCGCTGTGTACACTACACCACACAAGAATGCTGTAACTTTCCTTCACTTTCATCTGCGCGAGCGTACTGAAAACGCAAAAGTGTATGCATGCGTGATGTACAAACTGTACGCTGTTCACCGGAGCTGTGTCTGCTCATACTCGTATCAACATCGATCTCCGCCGACCTTGAATCGACGTGTTCGCCAACCACAATTACAAAGTGACAATAGCTATGTTGGCGCACCATATCCCCGTACTACATTCAAACACTTTCATTTTCACAGCCCATACTATTTATATAAACATCACCCGTCTTTCGATTTATAATCTAAAATAATTATGCATAATATCAAACAACTTTTAAGCTTTTGCTATTCAACCGCTGCTAATCAATTTATTTTTTAAAATAGTTAATTTATTCATCGAATTATATATTATATTGGAATATTCATCGTTAAATTTAAGATTAAGATTAAGATAGAGAAATTGTATTTACGAAAAAACATAAAGTTAAGGTTCACAATGAAATAGTAATATTTTCTATGCATATAAATTTATTAATTCCGGAATTAATTTATTTTAATATAGTTTTATTGAAAACGGTACTCCGTGCTAAAATTCGCCGTGACGTCATGACATTATTCATCTTAAAGCCTACATAGATTCATTATCATGACATGTGATGAATTTTAAGCTTGGAATCAAATATAACGTGTCTGTAATCGATATATCTGTGAACATTCATTATAATATATGATGATCCAAATCGATATTACTCTGTCGACTGTCATGATAAGATCATTTGGATGATACTATTAGGACCTAACTGATTGATATTGCAAAATAATAGTAGATAACTAACTAGGCATAAACTAGCACGCTTGCATTCTATCAGTAACAGTGACAATCTACGACGGTACTGCTGTGCAGGTGGCAGAAGACTTACATACATTACATTGCATACAGCAGGAATTACGTCGGTACGTTGCTTGTTATTTTCGAATGTTTAATAAATTTGGACATCCATCAATAAACGCATTATTGAAAACTTCAGCCAAACACGCCAGCATTAAAAATTAGCGTTTCGGAATTCGAAAGGACTACACATGATACAAGCTCGATGTCGCTACAGGATTATTTATGACGTCAAATACCGGCGCCATATTCCGCTGGGCCGCACACTCACAGCGATGCAGAAGTAAACCAACAAAGTCAGACAGACGTTCGTCCTAGACTTGACCCGGAGAACGCGTGCGTCGCGATTCGCGAGCGAGCGGGTGGCGGGTGTGGTGAGGTGAGTCAGGGCGCGGGGGCGGCGCGACGCTTGCACTCGCCGCAAGATATAGGTAAACGGAACGCAGAGAAGCGCGCCGCGGGGGCCTGCGACCTTGGCGATTCTCTGACGACTACAGGTGGTTTTTGTTTGCACTTTGTTAATACGAGATCGGCGAGAGATTCTCGCTGGCCACTGATGCGATGGGCGAGTGCGCGGGGGGAGGACAACCGGAACTCATTTAGGAAACAATGCTCCTTCATTTTCGACACAAAGACATAACCGATCTATAACTGAACTAGGTAAGCACATATGAAGGTGGCGCGATAAAACCGTTTACACGCTTGAATGCGCATAAAATTGAGGCGTGAATGCGTGATTCTCCTCGCCTCTGAATGCATTTCTTAATTTTCAAGGTCAGAGAGTATTATTAAAAGACTATGGATATTTATTTTATCAAGAATAAGTGGATATGAAAACATTTAGGACATCCTGAAAATATTTGACCCAGTAACTATTGGACCTGCTGACCTAAATAGTAAAACGGATGTTTAACTTCGAACGTCAGATGCTTTTTTTAGTTTACTAGATACGAAAATCCCGATAGGTTTAAACATTTAATTGAACTTTTTATGCGCAGAAATATGTTATTTAATTTTCCTTTGAGCACAAAATCTTTGAGATAAGTGGCACAGAATAACAACTTATTTACCAAAAATATTATTCATTTGTTATAAAAATACGTGTGGATCAAAGAAGAATCGTTTATCGCCTATTTTCTATCTATTTTTCTATCGGCAATTCGTTGGTAGCACCATTTCCCCTTGATATTAAGTATGTGGATGACAATAGCCACATAAAAATTCGGTGGCATGTGTTTTCGTGCGTTTCATACATAAAAATAAAACGATAAATCCAAGCTTAACAAATAACATCTAAGCACAAGTCCATGACATACGTTTTGGTTTTAAAGGTTTAGGGATCAGAAACACACACCTATGTATGTATGTATGTACTGTAAGGGCGAACGTGACGGTAGCCTCGCGAGGGCTGCTTTTATGTTTTGTTTTGCAACTCCAAGGTGAACTTCATAGCCGGTTATAGATAGCGCATGACATCACCGAAAGTTCAATAATTAGCGATTTACAATGAAATCCATAAGGTTATTTACCATTCGATATTACATTTACTTGTATTAAGTTACAACGTAATTATTGAGGCTTGTCACACATTTTTTTTAGCTAGGAATCACTGAAGTTATTGATAAATTTAGACCGTAAGGATGTGTATGTATAAACTTCATATTCTGTATTATTTTTACGTACAAACGGATGCACTAACAAATATACCTAACAATAATATATATCAAGTTGTCAGGGGCTCCTTTAATTCTCGTGTCCAAGCTAACCTCCCCTGTTGGTACATTGAACAATAGTGCCAGGTTCCTTTTTTGGAGATCTCTGGGTTTTATATCTTCCAATACATTATCCTGAGTGTGCGAATGGTACTCAATAGTAAACTTTCAATCGCTATAAAATATTAAAGTATTTCGTTTACAATGACTGAGCGATATTTATCGTGTCAAAGTGATGTTACGGAAGTGCATGGGCGGTGGTCTCGATTGCCAGTTATTACCTTAAGAGTAATAACTAGATCCACAAATCACATATTATAAATTGACTTAGTACGTCCAAATATTTCGCTGTACAATTCAATTCATTTGTTCAAATATTTCGCACATTTAGAAAATGTTTTCTTACGACGCGGCATGTACACTTATCAATATCATCAGCGTCTTTGATAAATCGCTTATCAAATGTATTTGCCCGAACTAAATCATGATAAAATTTCATAATGAAACCATGCATTGCCCACGACATCTAAATATTCATATAAACAGCCCTAAGAAGCAAATCAAGTAACAAAAGAAGCGTAGAAGATTGGAGGTTCATGTTTCGGATGGGACATCGGAAACAAGCGTCACCATTTGTCAAATCCGGGCAGAGGGAGCGATAGGAAGACGAAAGTTTATCATTTGGCAAACGATTACATAATGACGAGTTGCGCGTCGGCGAGACCTTGGCCGTGACCAACGCTTCCCGAGGCGTGACGCTACGTCCGCACGCCACCAGCCTCCGACGATAACGATTAGCGTGCCATTCGATTGCGGTCATTTAATACATTTGGTTAATGCCAATTAATGTGAACGACAACAATTTAGAACTGTTGTACAGTTCGATACTGTGGCGACATAAACACATGGCAATGTAATGGGAAAACTCGAAATAACTCTTCTGTATACCGACACACATGAATGAGTAAGATGCAAATCAAATGAATGAATGCGATATTCCATCATTCTTCTACAAGAGATTTCAAATAGGATCGCCATTGATTTATTGTCTATATAAGTGAAGAATGTTACAAAATCCCACAAACCTGAGTCATCTATTCAAATTTGCAACTATCCCCAAAATAAGAAAAGATAGGATCATTCTGACAAAATAATGTTCTCGTCAAGATAATAAGCAAACCTGTTTACACGAATAAAACATTAACAAAAAGTAAAGTATGTATCGTATTAGTATTCTAAAAGAGTGTTAGCATGAGGGCGGCAATGAATTCTAATAAACTAGAAGACCTTGACAATGATACAATAGTCATGGATAACTACTACATAAAATAACAAACGCAAGCTTACGGCAATCACTAGACCGATATAATGCATGACTCGAACAATTATATAATATTCGTTAAGTACCTATTACATTTTTATTTCAATTGACTCACGTAAAACCTTATAACCATTAATATTGAATACACGAAAAAACATTACATTGTTAGAAATAATTACCCGAATCATATTAATTATAATAGTTGAAAAAAAATATGGTATAGAATTCGTGCAAAGTAAAAAATGCTGTGACTGTACTAGTCAGGTTATGATGATGTTTAGAATGGACTATCTTATTGGAATCCGTACAAAATGTCTATATGATTAACTATTAGTCATTGTCACCTTAAGACAGCCCTAGGTGAAATATCAGATCATATTCACCATTAAAATGTATTGTGATTGAAATTAAATCAATACGTAAGTTTTTTAATCTTCAGGATTAAATCAAGCATTTCTAATTCAACTTGCAAGATTTGAACCTCAAACATTGCAAATTAAATAACAATTTATAATAAGAAAACGACACATGAAAAAACAATCTCCGAAACCGGGAAATATTTAATAAGGAATCAAAATTAATATAATTGTTAAAAGCGTAAAACACCAAAATTTAATACAGGAAATTTTGTAATCAATGTTAAAGCCATATGTATCCAGACATCGACCAATGATTGGTAAATAAACAAGGATGAAAAAATAATCGTTTCTTGCTCCCTCAGAATCACGCTGTCTACGGTTGTGATGAGCTCGAAAATGGTAATTTTATCAAAGAAATTTACTCATAAAACAAGCATATCAACTACAAAAACATCAGGAATATCATTGCAGTTATCGTGAAATATTCGATGCACTTGTTGCAATCTAAAAGTCATATTATTTATCTGTATCTGGTCCATGAAATCTAAACATTGTCTACCTTATCTACCGTAGCGTGGAAAACAATGTTTTCCATCTATAATCTATATGTTTGTTTATGCCATGACACCGGCGACTGCAGAGGTACCCGTTCTCATCAGAGCTCGTGTTGGCACGCTTTCGGCAACCGTTACATCACCCTGACGTCAAACTATCAAAAGGCGAAATTTCGGCATTATCTTTTTTAAAAATCTAGGATTACACATGGAAATGCAACGACTAGAGCGATAGAACATTGAGATAAACATATTCAATACATCGGAGTCAATACACTTGCAACCTTGCAATGCTCTTTACGACTCGTGTCAGATAAAGACATAGGGCATAAAAACATTACAACTTTATATGCGCGAACCAGCAAAAATACAAAGGTCTTTGATTTCTACACCTATCGTGAAACGTGATTCTCGAACGACACTTTGTATATGTACCGGCTTTATCAAATGGCGTGTGTCGGAGTTTCATAAATAACAATTGTTTTAAATGCTACCGATATGAAAGTTTATCGACGCAAAGATATCAATCTTAGTTAATGGATCACGACAGGTGTTATGCATTACCTACATTATTTGTAAACTTACACAAGTTAAGTCTTCGATATAGTTATACATGAAAACAGCTCTTATTTTCTGTGCTTCATTTCACTCAAAGTAGTGTTGCACATAACAATTTATCACTTTTCTTGGTTCATTTACAGATAATCCAGGTAAATGATAAACGAGGACACCGTTTATTATTTTGCTAGATACCTTATTAAAATTTAAAGATGCAAGCTATAAACTTGACAGGAATGTTATGAGACAATTGTAGCGCATCGAGTGGTGCGATTTAGTGCAAAATCAAAAGTGGCAAGGGCGCATCGGGACCACTACTCGGACGTCGGTCATCAAAATATTCGATCGAAACTACGATGTACGGTTTGTGCAGAATAAGGTTTGCGGATCGAGCATCGATTTTTGAGTGCGTCGCGATCGCGCCGAGCACGCGACGGATGCGGGCGGCGTCGCTGGTCGGACTGGCGCGCCGCGGCCCCGCACCTACCCCGCGCCGCCATCGTTTGTTTTGCTGTATTTTCGTTGTTAATCATTCTCCTTGACCTTGTGCGACGTGGAGTGGTCCACTGCACACGACTGCGCACCCCTCACCCTGCGGTCCGCCCGCGGTGCCTGTCGCGACGCATCACACGTGCTTCTCCTCAAACTGCATAGTGCTTTAGCTTGAAACACGCTTTTTTGAGCTTTTAGCAGGAACAAGATTAATAGTCATGTCTAGTCCCTTTATAAGTGTGCACAATACGATTTCCTAAAACTGATATATGCAATATGATGACGTTGTCGTTCCCTTCATCTATGTACTTAGTTATTTCTTTTTGCAAAAAATAATAATATTGATTAAACTTCTAATTATATATCTTATTATATTTTTTAAGGTCCATAAAAATTCGATACTTGATACTGTTAAGAAGGTCTGTATTGCAAATATTTTTTCAAGTCAGTCCATTCAATTACCTTTGAAAACATTGCAAACCATAATTGGTCCTCTTTAGAACTCCGTATTGGTTAAATGCATATTCAGGTTCTTTGCTAGAACCTTTTTACACTTTTGTTCGCAAATCAAAAAACAGGTAAGATGCCAAACATTTTACCGAGTGAAGATTCCAATTTAGAATTTATATTTTAATTTGCGAAGAGAAACCTTTGTATACCTTCTTAAGAATGATTCGCGCTTGTAGGAATCTGAGATTTAGCATAGTTCAAATTTTCAGACAGAAGAAAGGCTAAATTTAACGTGTAATATAAGTATTACAAATACATTTAGTAATCAAAATAAAATATTAATTAGACAGAATTATTTACGACAGAATATTGACCGCAGAACAGGTGTTACTAATTATGAGAGTTCCGTATACGTACCTAGACTACGAGAACAATGTAGTAGGAACTACAAATACAGAGCGGAAGCTGAAACATGGCTTAATGACTAACTGAGACCGAGCGACTAACAAGCTCTTCGAAGCTGGACAGAAATTGACACCTACATAACACACTTATGTACCCCATTTTTTATCAATATTTCACATAGACGATACATAGTGACAAATTACTCCTTGGTATTTTGTAAATTTGCATAGTGTATTTGTACTTTGTATATGTGGCGTATGATTGTAACCCTTATGTATCCTACCCGTTGTGTATTGTAAACTTTTCGGAATCCTGTATGTTTGGAAGGCTGGAAGTCGTCAAGCCTGTGTCCAATGCGATTTACGAGCATGCTAGAAAATAGCTTATAAACGCGGCTCAGAAGTGCAATGGGCCTGTAGTTCATTAAAAACATCTTATCGCCCTCCCTGAAGAACAAAATCGCCACACGTCAGCTCCACTCCCCCGGGGTAGTGCTAGCAACAATAACAGAATTGAACATCATCAGAAACTTTGAGAGAGAGAGGAATGATGGTAACCAATATAAATGAAAGAATAAGCTAGTTGGAGAGACAATGTGCTGGTCACATTGTAAGAATGACCAATAGCTGTCTGATTGTTCCTCGAATGGCGTCCACGTCTCGGAAAATTATTATAGCAAGCCCCTCGATCAGGTAATGTTACTATTTAAGGAAATAGCGCGCAAACGCTGGGTTCAGAATGCTTAGCAAGTTTCAAAAACTGTAGGATGAACACCTCATTAAGGTTACGTAGTCAAAAGGGGACCATTGTATTTTTTTTTTTCAGACTTTCTCCCCTACACGTAAAACTCGGAAGATTTTTTCGTCTTGTCTACACCATAGTATGCGGTCTATAAGATTCTTAAAACGTTATGAGTTTCTAAAAACCATTTTTAAATTCAAGAATCCCTTAGCAAAATATACGCCACAAAATCTGATGAAGCAGAATGCCTTGATACGCACTATTTTGATGTTTGTTTTTTTCATACTTAATTCCGCCTCAAAAGATTTGGTAAGATCATAATTATTCAGAACCAAGAAACGATTTTACCATTAATTTCCAAGTAATATGTATTTTAAATACCTACCAGAACTTCAAAGTTTCCCTGCAAAGTAACTAGCGAGAAGTTAGTATATGCAAATCTAATCAGGAATTGCTTGCGATAAAATATAATCCGATATTTTCTAGAATATGAGAATTAAAAATGAATTATACATGGTAACAAAACCTATAGCGACATCTAGTAGCAGTTACTTGAAACTTAATGTGTGCCGCCATCTGTGTAACAGAGTGGTAAACTTTGTTCACATAAAACTAACAAGGAACATTTTATTTTAAAATGTTTTCTCGGAGATTAATTGCTGATGAATAAATTTAAAAAAAAAGGCAGAAAAATTACTTACAATTCAAAGTCTTTATATCTAATTGTGTTAGCTTATGTATCACAGTTGGTAGCTCACTAACAGAGTCATAAAGTTACTTCACAATTTTTTTTTTTAGGAAAATGTCGGAACCAGTATTGCTTACAATATTGTTACAGTTGCAACCTCCTAAACGACTCAATATTATTAAAGTATAAGTATAGAATTGGTACTTTCATAACGTTGAAGATACCAAAGAC
>DWPA01006833.1:0-10728 GCA_018251375.1 Calpodes ethlius
AACCTGCACACCTGAGAGTTCTCCACAATGTTCTCGAAGGTGTGTAAATCTACCAATCCGCACTTGGCCGTCGTGGTGGGCTATGACCTGTATCCCTTACACTGTGTGAGGTCCCGAGCTCAGCAATGGGACAGTTATGGGTTGTGGTGAACATGTTTTTATTGATATTCATAATTAGATTTACGAACCATGATATCAAATTCTATTCCTATTCCTATTTTATTTATTAGCACTAAGTTACTATTAAATATCATTAACGCTTTAAGTATGCGCTGGATATAGTATATTAATATCTAAGTCCTTTCTATTCGTTTTATACAATCCGTTTTTGCGGCGAAATCTACGTCAGCAAGAGGTCATTATGTTTTTGCGGTTACGAGAAAACTACTCTCATTTATATTGTAACTTAGTGCACGAATTTCGTAACTTTCTATAGAATACTTTTGTTCTTATGTACTGCTAAAAACAAACGAATAGATAACCAATGCTTTTTTCGTAATAACAAAGGTATCACATATTGACAAGCAAAAAATAAACGAGTTTCCACTAATTATTATTGGCTCTCAGACATTGTAATGAAATCATAGTAAAATTTGTCACACTAAAAAAAAATGGAATCTTCCAAAAATAACCAATGATAGAAAAAAGTTTAGAGAAACAGATTAGAAATTACTTATTTTTTAAATATTTGCACTACCTAATAAAAAAAAAAATATATTACATATACAATAATATAACAATAAAAAGGGATAACTTATTACTTATAAGCGAATACACTCAGGCAGCATAAAATATGAAAGTAACAAAACAAAATACAATAAAGGATACCTTTATTACGCGATCAATGAAATGAATTATAATTTATACGAACAAGATACTTGCATAGAATAATCCAATATGAATAATGTTAAGAAACAGATCATTGGTTTAAAATTTTAAGATACATATTAACATTCGTTAAAGCTTGAACATTGTTGTAGAAATTCTTTTTATACCGAATAATGTTCAAATTACGTTATTACGAATGACATAAAGACAAAACATGGAACGATTTAATTTAAAGTTACAAATTATGGAACGGATAAAACGTATTCATGTTTTGTTCACATTCGATAGTTGTTTGCAAGAAGGTTGTAAAACGACTGTGCGAGATTTTGACATGAAAATACCTAAAGTATTTATCAGGATGATGATTAAAGAAATCCAGAACAATCCTTCATACGGAAGATGAATTCATTATATTTTATGATCCAATTCTACAATTTGAAAAGTCCGAAATATAAATCGACCTTTCCTTTGCAGTAAAACACTCGTCCTTCGACAAATCTCTCTCTGGAAACAAAGGCGATTCACGGAATGGTTTATGAGACAAGTTTGATGAAGAAATATTGTTACGTCACGAATAAATCAGAAAATTACTTACGCACTTACGAGGCTGGATATATTTTCACGTCGCAGCCATTTCGGCATCCAAATGAAAAAACTTATTCAGCCTAAGAAGGTAATATCTACGAGACACTGTTCCACAAAAGATGAAACGTTTATTACTTCTCACAAGGATTTACAAGTACATTTTACTGACGAATAGAATATAATTTGATACTTTGCTGCTGTGTTGCGAATTAAAAAAACACTTTAGAAATTTACTTGATGATGATTGTGACACAGAAACCTTAAATTCTACATACTATATGACTCTTTTAATAAAACGGGACTAGTCGATGTCAATTCCAGTAATAAAATTTTTAGAACTAATTAAAGGCATTTCAAAAAACCTTGTGAATATCTGTTTAACGATGTTAATAGGCTTGGAAAAGGATTGAATGTGTCAATTCTTGTTATTAAACTGTCGTGATATGATTAACGTGACTTCAGTAGCATACGGCACCAATTTATTTCTCAAATATCCCATGCGTCTCTTAGAGGCAATTTCCTAACGCTATTTCATACAGTATATTACTGATGATTAAGGTCAAAGGTGCGTGAGAGGAATTTAGTAATATATTTCATAGGTACGAAATATTATCTTATGAAATGAAATATGATCTAGGAATAACAAAATGTTACAACTGAACACAAAGGACGAAGTAGATTAATGGAATATTTATCTCATTCTACTATATTTTTTTGTTGTGAAAAATGAGAAAACAAGTGAACTATGTTAACCAAAAACTCTTTACAATAATACTTATAAGCATTTTTACGATAGATAATAAACATAAAACATAATTTCGTTACACAATACCCAATTTGAGGTAGATAGACTGGCATAACGTAGCATAGCACAAATTTTTTGATCATTTGTGAACGTGGATGGTTATGAAAGACTTCAAAGTCAAGCTTACAAGATATCGGATAACAGTATCAAACCACTTCAACAATAACTACAATAACGACGTACTAACAAAGAACATCAATATAAATTTTGTGCCCATAGATCATTAACTAGAACAGACAACGCAAGAACATTTTTTACACAAAGCGTCGTAATAGCTGTTTTAACCTTTTTACAGTCACTCATTTTTGAAGTTCCCAATGGATTATGTCGAACGAATTTGATCCTACTAAGAAACGAGATAGATGATCGCTGACTACTTAGTATTTCATGAGCGTATTTACGCTTTAGAAGGATCGTAAAACCTTGAACAATAATGTTTTATTGAGACATTATCCACCACTAATTATTGCATTGATGTATAGTAGATTATTCCTCTGATGTAAGATATTTGTCTTCAAGATCTAACCATCGAAGATTATTTGATAATATTTGACATTAAAAGTTGGTTTCCTTACGTTGTCAATGTAATCAATGATCTATGTCTGTAAATGTCCTGAACACAAGCTCTTTGAAGATCACGAATGCTAAGCAAGCACACAACGATTCTCATGAGATCCACCTCCTCCACCCGCCGAGGAGTCAGGCGGCGGCTCAGCACTCCTACCGCCTCCACTCCACTCCAGAGCATCTATCATCTCCATAAGTTCCTTGAATACCGCTATCACACGCCAATTGTATTTCGCTGAACATTCCACGTAACCGCACTTCCAATGTTTACGCACTAGATTCACAATATTCCGTCTCTTTTCCCTTGAATCTAGACACGCGCTCTCCGCCATAGCCAGCTGCTGTAGACCGCTGGCAGCAGAGGGCGTCGTGCTACACAATAAATCTTGCTTGTTGCCGACCACGAGAACTGGTACGTTTCTCATGTCCCTGCTTTCGACCATTTGGTCTCTCAAATTGCGAATATATTGAAAAGTTTCCACGTTGGACAGGTCAAAGACTAGAATATATGCTGTGGCGTTTCGTAGCCCATAGAAACGGTAGTGCGCCCATTCATAGTACGAATTGATAGGAAAGTATGGTATGACGGGTACGTCAGTTATCTTAACCTCATACAAATGTTCATTTATGATCACCGACGGGTAGAATGTATGTTTCCTGTCAGTTGGTACGTATTCTTCTGTAAAGTCACTCCAGACGAATTGCTGTGGACAAAGAACCATTATTAGACCACGCAAACCATGCATATAGACATAAAAACTTATAAGTTTTCTTAACCTAGCATGCTGGTCCTTATATATTAAAAATATCCCTTATATCTTAAAGCCTTATATCTTAAAAATTTCTTAAGCAACTTAAAGTGTTATTTGCGATCATTCATCCAGAAACGTATATACATTAGTTCCTTATTCATTCACGATTGACATAAGTTCAGTTATGAGTGCTAGTATGCTGGCATAATTATAGCTCAACAAATAAGTATTACATTCCTAACAAAAGCTATAGGGAATGTCGAATATTGGAGAATAAGTTCAATATAAAAAACACAGACAGAGCCTAAAAAGGATACTGTATTCACAAAGAAGCTTTAATAAAATTTTATAGAGAATTATTTATTCACGAAGCGACCGACGCTGTAAATGAAATTCTCGTCAAACGGGAACAGAACATTACTAGTTATTCGATAATTCATGACATCTAAGTGGCGTGAGAATTTGGTATCGGTGTTTAGAATCCAGTTATGAATGAAAAGAAATAACCCGTAAAGACTGCGTGATCGAAAATCTGCACAAGGTGAGAAATCTATTAAATTGCAACTAGACAACGTGTAGTAGACAAGAATTTTAGGCCTTTCTTTTTAAGAAAACTAGGATATACTCGTAACAGTAACATCTGATTTATTGTGAGATATTATTTCTAAAATTCTTCATCATTACAACCCATAATTCTCCCACTGCTGGGCTCGGGTCTCCTCTCACGAGGTGAGGGGTATAGGCCATAGTCCACCACGCTGGCCAAGTGCGGATTAAATTCTTATAAGGTGTAAATGCATGTCTGTAAATATTTGGGAGCCCATACGAAAATTACCAATGGTTCAATCAATGGTCCAATAATATAGCAATGTGATATGCAATAGCTTTTCGCCTAGTAAATGTTATAGTCAAAGTTATAATTTACATTATGTCAAGGATACAAATAATTCCATAATTTTTCCAATTTTTATCCATCCATCCACGTCGTATGGATGCTTTCACTAATTGGCCCCATTCTGATAACCTGGTGTTTGGCCTTTTGATCCCACCGTTATCCGTTTGACTTAGGTATTAGGTTGAATAATTTCGCCCTGTTTAGAAGTTTCGTAACATTTATAAAACAAATATTTGTATCCCCAATAAAGAATATAAGATTTTGATACTGTCTTATACAACGAAATTTGCTATATTATGTAACTACGAAAAATAAACATCTTTATATTAATATCATGATTATAGAACATTTTAAATTGTTTTATCAATCTTGAAGAAATTCTCTATTGTATACTTATTGTTGTATGTTATTTATCCATTAAATTGTTATAAAAATAAAATGTTTACAGACTAATTAGTCCATTTAATGTTGGCCCAAGTAATTCCATGAAAATGTTTTGACATAACTTATAAACTTGTTGTTGAGAGAAACAAATAGAATTAATTTAAAGAAGTTGTATTTTGTTAGAACATGTCCGAGTGTGTTGGGACATTTTTAAAGGTTGACATACAATACTTCCAGAAATGTATATCTTTCTGAGGTATTATTACGTAGAATTATTTACGACTTAACAATAAATTGCACGAAAAAATAAATATACTAAAATAACCTGATTTGACTCAGTGTATAGTTCCAAAAATCTAAAACAAAGCTAGAACTTGCCAAAGCTAAAGCTAGAATCTTCTGTTTCGGTTTAAATTCATGAGTCTGAACAGAAAATACACTGAAATACTTACCTAATAAATGTCATTGCAGATAATTAATGCTACGCGACCTAGAAAAGTTCCATCAAGCTAAACTACGTATCACGAGTCATGTTTATTGCTAAGGATGAACCCACACCTTCCTGTTCCAAATTCAATTAGACGATGTCTTGTTCATACCTGTATAATACTGGTCTTCCCCACGGCTGGTGCTCCCAGCAGAACCACTTTGATAAGGTCGAGGCTGTCTGGACTGGGCTCCACGCTCGGAGCCCCGCTGACCGTCAGGGTACCCCCACCTCGCTCCAAGTAATCCAGGTCCAAGTCTAAAACAATGACACAGATACATTATTGGGTGAAAATTGAAACAAACATAAGTTTCTTCTAATATTTTTGAAGTAAATAATATACTAACGACCTACGACGAACGAACTAACGAACGACTAACGAACTACTATCAGACGAGCTATCAAGGACATTGATAACATCAAAGACGTCATCAATGCATTGCCAGTTAAGACAAAGTATTTTAGTACATCGACTGTTACAATACCTATATAAAAATGAGTGAAATAATAAGAGTATAAAAATTGAGAAAAACAGTACAAAGTTATAAAAAAGTAATTATCAGTATTCTTGCGGTTTCAATAAAAAATAAAAAAGGTGAAAAAGCCACACAGTAAAGTACAAAGAAGTGATTGAACGGCTCTTCATTGTTGGAAGACTGCCAAAGACTAATTGGAGCGAGGCACCTTGCGATATCGGGATATCAGCTCTGGAATTGCATTTTTCTACAAAAAAAAATTGCATAGATAAAGCTGCACCGATCGAAAGTAATAAAAAGGGGTTCAACTTTAACTTTATTACGTTAAAACTACCAAGTATATATTTATGACAAGCGGCCAATCTGACTTTGCATGAGTGGAATTATAATTTAAAATTATATATAGAGCCCATGTCACTCTCCATGTCTCTGACTATTCCATACAAAAAAAATGATGCTCCGTTGTGCCGTGAAAGAAGGATAAACTAAAAATAATAAACACACTTCCATTTATAATTAGTTCGTTTCTTTTGACACTAACACTAACTTGAGTCAGTATCGACCGACGTAGTGGTGGCGAACAGACAAATTTAATAACAATATAATAATCCAAAGAGCTTCCAAATACAGTTAGTGTAGAAACGAATTTAAATCAATCGCAGACTTAAAGAAGGGCGGCGAAACGACGCCTTAAGTCGCCCAATTCGCGCGACGTGGAGTTGCGAATCTTATTTGTCAACCGTGCGTCGCTCCGTTGGCAATGCGACCATTAGGATGCTTTTCGTCACCACTCCGTCAGTCGGCGTTAGCCTTAAATATTACCCTTATATTTTTAATGCTACTATAACAATTCAGTGAAAAATGAATCCAAAATAGTTTAGTCGTTTCTGAAAATAGCAGAAACGAAAGCGTAGAAAAAGAGATAAAAATCCAAAAATCATAGTTATGAAACAGTCCTATTGCGTTAATAAATTCTCTAACCTAAAACATTCAAACAGTAACAAGTTAAAATTTCATTGCAATAATGTGCATAGAAAGTGACATAATGAAGGATCGAATTATTAAATCAGTTTTACAAAACTTCCTCGTGCGTTAATTACGACCTTTTAGACGTGAGTCAGTATTGTACTGAATCAATGAGTCAGTACAATGCATGCTCCATCGAAAGTGGGTTGTTCGAAATTTAATTAAAAGTTTATTAAATGTAAATAACATTAATTTTAGTAATTTTATAAATATATGTATGATGAACAAATAGATTTAGGTAAAAACCTTTGATCATATGTGTAATATTAATTTATGGCTTGTTCATAAGGTAAGTCGAGTAATTTTATTGGATAATGAATATATCCTTACAAAATACGAGATAAACTTAGTTAAGCTTATTATTTAGAGTGTTTTTATTCATTGAAATATATAGGTGGCTATTCTTATAAACGAGGATCGATATTAGTAATAATGCCTAAGTGGATGAAATGGGATAAGTACGATATCAATAAAGGGTCTGATACAAAAAGAGTAATAATGATTACGAGCCGCGATATTGACGGTACAATTTGTAAGTATTATATCTACAAACGTGGAGATAGTGAGGTATTTCTTTTTCTTTCCTCGTTGACAGTTATGTTGACGTTGCCCCTAGCGAAGTGTACAATTTCACGTGGACAGAAGAGCGAAGTAATTTGTGTACAAATACATTATAATTCATTATGTTATTTAAACTTAGTCAACATAAATACAATAACTTTTTACAAAAGATTATTTTACAAATCTTTTAAAAGTTCTTTGCAGAAAGCCTACTTTGTACACTTAAATAGATTTATATATTAGAGATAATAGAGATCCAGATTGAGGAGAAGAAGCTGAAAATTGACTGATGGTCGAGACAGACGTAGCCCGCTCGTGAGTTTCTGGAGGCTGTGATAGAGGTATGCGTATATTTCCTTCCCTTCTCGTCTTATTCACTTTTTATTTATTTGGTCCTTACATATTCTTAGGAGATTGACCTTAGTATAATAGTATCTGCTTATCTACAATTATCTTAATACACTTACTAAAAATACCACTTCTGAAGTGTTTTTTGCTCCATAAAACAGACCTTAGGCCGTGTACAGCAGCAAGACCAAAAGATTAACCGATGCGTAAAAGAGAGGGTAACAATGGTGGCAAGCCAGGCGTATAAGATGACCTACGACCATGAGTTCCATTGGGATTATAATGTATGTCACAGATCCTAGTAACCTTTAACAGGAGAGACTCAGTGCCATAGCTTCATCCATTGTTCAGCAAGGTGCAAAACAGCCAAGATTGGATTAGGGTTAAATTTGAGCTCCAAACTTAAAGGATTAATATTATTATATTAATTCTCTTTTCAAATTATGACTATTATGTCTCACTGAAATATCTAAAAATATACATTTCAAAGGAAATTTGTCACCAAATTAACAAGATAAAGGCGTTATTTAATCTTTGAATTAACACATTCAACTTTCATGAAATCAGGCCAAGATAATTTCATTTCTATTAAAGCTTTCATTCAGAGCCTTTTATTATGAGCACTTCGCGATTTCTCTTCCGTGAGCCTTAATTACGTTATGAATGTAAGGGTACAAAGTACTGGTGAAATGGGTGAAGTAATTTTACGCGGGTAGCTTAATGTGAACATTTAACAGTGACAGAGAGTTAAAATTCAACCTCGTGTTTAGGTAGTTTATAGGTACACTAGATGTTTTCCGCGGCTTTGCACACGTGAGAAATGAATCGAAATGAAACAGTTGTCAATTTCTATTATTTTCTATTATCTGTCTATCATTGGTTGCCATGCAATGCATTATTGTTAAACACTTCCTTTAATTTGGTTAAATTTACATCGTAATGAATCTTTCCACAGAAATGAGGTGTTTATTCGCGTTAAGAAGTAGTCTATAGTACCCGTCGTCCTCCTAAGCATCTCCAATCAAAAATCCTCCGTTGAGTCGTGAAAGAATGACAAACAAACCAACAAAAAAAATCAAACACACATATTAGTATAGACTAGTATACTTAATTTCATCATTCCAACGATCTTTTGTTTGTTGAACAAAACAACTTTTAATCAAAATGTCGTGTTTACTTACAATTTTTATTAAAAGTTGTTTTTCTTCCCAATCAAAGTTCGTTACAATTTCATATAAAGTATGGATGAACAAGAATTTCGATATATAACCCAAATTGTCCTTATATATATGTATATTTAATAAATTTTAAACTCTTATTATAAAGCAACGTTAGTACTTTAATTTTATTCAAGACTATCATCAGACGTATATAGAGACACGTATTAGGTCGAATAGTATATAACCGTTATTGCAATAGTTGCAATAGCAATCTTAATTATATTATACCTGTTTTCCTTTCTAAATTGGACTTACTTCAATTTATCAATGAGTAACTATATTAATGGTACTATGCGAATTATATTATCATATTTTAATATTCTATTAAAAAAAAGAGGAATTCATATGACACGTTTGGCATAAAATGAAATAAATACTTACGCCGATATTCACAAACAATTCTTTTAGGTCTCACAGTAAAATAAAACGAAAGGATCGATTGTTTATATACTCATCTTCTTCACTCTAGTTTCTTGAACGATGTCAAAGACAAAGATGAGAATAGAACAATCGATCCTTTCCGTCTACTTCGCTGTGAGACCTCATAGGATTGTATATTAATACTAGAGTCAGTATACTTTGTGAATAGTATGGCCACTATAGCATTAAGTACTAAAAATATAAAAAATGGTTAAATTCACGTAGATTAAGATATAAAAAAACTATATTAACGAACTTTTACTTTATGACTTATGTAAATAGTTAAAACAACTTTTTAAGTAGTTGTTTTTAGTTTTACTTCTGGCCCGAATGTTCCAGAAACTTTATTGCAAGAACATAAATAAAAACCGAAATAGGCGGGAATCAGAGACGTAACTAAATAAGCGATCATTACGATTTACGACCCATCTACGACTTCATAGTCCTTTTGGTAGTTTTATGCGACTGTTAAATGATTGTTCCTTTTGTTTGTTGTTTGTTATTGATACCATTAAAGATTAAGAAAAACAGGATCCAACGCCCATTTGTAGTTAATTCACCGATTGAGTAAACAAGTACTATAACGATGTTAGAGTTTTTGTGAATTCAGAGCGAGGGATTCTACAGTTGAATCCGAACATAGTAAAATGATTCTAACGTTAAATCCGAAGATAAAAAAGGATTCTTAAGAAGAAAAGTAGATTAGTAGGTTTGTTATCGAAGAGGAAACTACTTCTTATCGCCTACCATGAGATAATAGATTAGTGCAACTTTTGAATAAATAAATAAATTAAGTAGGTACAGTATTTTCTTAATAAAACTAAGTAAAATCGACTTACAATTTATTATCCTACGCAAAAAAGTTCAGTATCGATACAAGTACGAAGTTTTAATACATTTCGTGTGTTTTTTTTATTTTTCCCCGAACATTTTTCCCAACTTCTATTTGCCTCGCGCGTGTTTTGTTTTATCATGCCACCTGACACTTATTCATACAACGTGTTTGATTGATCTCTTTGGTGATTGGCACTTTTACTAACAATATTCACATTCTAAATTCGAATCACTTTTAGTCCCTGAGGACAAAAAGTTATATTTAAATTTATTTGACATTTTGTGAAGAACAAACTGTTTTCAATTAGAAATTATACAAAATAGTATAACAACTTTTAAATGTTGCTACACATGCCATTTGGACTTCGTTTAAATTTTTAGTAACAACCACTTTTTGAGAACGAGTCAAAATATGTAAATATGATATTTTAATTATTTTTTTGTTTCTTTGTCTTCTAAATGTAATTAATCTTAGATTAATTTACTGCTGTATATTAATATAGTCTGTTTATATGTTTTAAAAAAATCCATAATCCTTGA
>DWPA01006834.1:0-10728 GCA_018251375.1 Calpodes ethlius
TTTGAAGGTCATCTTTATCGTAACCAACAATGTAATCTCACAACAATGTAGTCTCAATACTGAGTTCAGATCTGTCACAATGTATGAACATTACCTAATACCCTAACTAAGTGTGGATTATTTGGTTTCGCCTAAGGTAAGGCCTCAATAAAGGTCTCAAATTGACAAGAAAGACAAGAAAATATCTCCCACATTACGGAAAGCTCTTAATTGTACAGATCTCCTCACAACGTTTTCCTTAACTAAAGTAAGTAATAATATTTTTTGATACATACTTTAAACTCTAAAGCTGCGTGCACGATTAGAATCTGTGTTCTAACCCTCCGTCCGAAAGACGCAGACTTACGCCAACAGTACCTGGGGGTACATTTAAAATCAAATAAATTCAAAGTATTTTACGATGCTATGAGCACGATCAAAGTTTTAATTCCGACAATCCGACGGCAACCGAATGCTGATCGGTTTAAATTGAAGGATGTTGAATGAGGGAGTCTTCAAATCGAGCGTCTAAGAATTTATTTGAATCGTATTGGATAGCTTGATGATGGTTGGTTTAACAACATTGATTTCCTTTTCTTTAGAGTAGAGATTTTTTTTGCTTTACATTGCTCGTTGTGCAGTCACCTTCGAATCGAAGCCAGTCTCCAATGCTCGTAATGCACTCATGAACAACAGACGCTGAAATTGCATCTTCTTAAGCGCTGTACATCTTGTAGTTGGTACATAGCTCGCCCCCATACCACCTATTTCGTTCTAATGGTTCTTACAGAAGTTAGTAAGTTTTCTTTACCCGCCTAGATAGTTACCATTCTCCTTTTATCATCAACATAATAAGGGCTTTCAGTAATAAAATGGAATAGCCATTAAAAACAGGTTTCTATGTCAATACTGGCTAGTAAGATGTAATATCTTATAAAGGTGTAATACCTTTTATAAGCACAAGACAGAAGAAGCTCCCTGGGCGGTGATAATAACTTACCATTATATGGCCAATCTGTTCGTTTGTTGGCTGTTATATAAATAATATAGTTTGCTCTTGAGTGTTACACGAAAACATTGCTCGAGTAAATTATTAGTCTGATATTATTCCATTATTTAGTTACTGATCTGGAATGAAAGTCTTATTCAAACTTTTGAAGGTGATATATAAAGAAATTAATTTTAAAATAACGGACGCGTTCGGTATTCAGATACATTACTGATAAAGGTTAAAAAGTCTTTCCGTGTTTCAAGAGGCACCCTTAGATACTGACCTCGTTAAATTTAAACCTCTGGGGATAAGAGTAACCACGTACCATATAGAGTATCTATGTCCTATTTCATATGGTATAACTTCTGACATAAAGGTTACCCAGTAGCTTCTCCGGCAATTTGCACCGACGAATCGCGGTAGATCAACTGATTTTACTATGGGATTCATCGATCATAATGACAGACGAAGTTCTTATGCTTTCTCCACGACGCTTAGGTTTCTTAGAAAAAAAAATGTTACATTTGTCGCAGATTTTATAAGGCTTAGAATCTCTTCACCAATCCTTCTTGGAGTAGTGTGGAGCAATTCGTACTGCACTTCCTAAATTATAAGTAAAAATCAATACCCCATAAAACTGATAAAATGACGCCAATCTAAAATTTTATTACGGCTACAAATCTCACACACCTTAACTGTCATTTTCAGCGTAACGGTTCCGTTAAGATGTTACAACTCCCTTTCTTGATGGTTTGCGAACGTGGGTCGAATGAAGAATAGGATTCATTCAACTTTGATATAGATTGAAATGAAAATAAATTAGAATCGGAATAAAATCGAACGTTTCAGCTTCTCGTGCCCTAATTCTGAAAAGGGTGTTTTAACTAAGCTCGGTTTTGTTTTTGTTGTTAATTTTTTCGGTAGGTTCGTCCATGTTACTTAATCTATATTGCTTTGTCTGTAAATAAAATTCAATATAAATGTTATTGCACGTTTTAATGCTTTTAGTACAGTGGCTCGAAGTTTGATCTTTCGGTCGCAGGATCGTGAGTTCGGATCTTACACCTACCTCTTATTTTTAAGGAGCTATGTACGTATTTCAAGTTAATTATTACTCAGCAAAACAATGCAGAGAAACCTTTACAAGTTCACCATAATGTTTTCAAAGGGTATGAAGTCTGCCAATCCACAGTTGACCAGGATGACGAAAAAATCCGAGCCCAGCAGTGGGATGGTTATGGCCAATGGATAATACTTTTATTATACGCAGTAAATATCTTTCACCAAATGTGTCGGTCTGTTTTTCATGACTTTTTTAAACGCTTTACATAATATGTAAATGTATTTAAATATATGTCATGTATATATGTTCAAAATGGCCTTAAGCACGCCGTGGGAGGTCTATATGCAATAATGAGCTGACGCTGGCTAATCAAGTTAACCGGCACTTCAACGTCATATTACATACATGTTTAGCATGTTCAGGATTTTGTCACGCAAAATATCCAACCGTATTATAAAGCATAGTTGGTACGACCAAAGCTTTATATGTATCTACATATATATAGAAAAATCAAGAAAAGCGCAGCTCCGGTATATAAGCGAGCTTACGTATGATCAATTAATAACAGAAACAAATCAGTGTATGAACAGCATACGTCACGGGAAATTTTCTTTATCATCCCTACAGCCCGTACAATTATGATAAAATGCGCTGAGGAAATGTCGTATACATTACACTTCATTCACCATAAAAAGGTAGAGTAATGATCCAAGGCGTTATATTGCGATGTTACTCTGTGGAGTTCCTACAATTTATTTAGGATAATAAAAGGTTTCGATAGTTGTGCGCCACTTCAACAAAATATTAAGTTTGAAGAATTTGTTAATACGTAATTTCTTCACAATGTTTTTTGACATCGAAGCAAGCGTTACAATACACGAAAATCTTGGTCCAGTAATTTATTGTTTGTTATTTAATTTATTATGACGCAAATCAGATTTTTTGGCGAACATGCATCCTACTGCGTAGTTCTTTACAGTTCGTAGCTAGTTTTAATTTCATTTAGCCGCTAAACGTAAGAAGTGGCCATCTTTTACAGAGTAGCAATACTAATACTACAAATACACTGTAAGCGCCATCTCTTGGGTGGTGGTATAACTATATTCATAAGTAACATCATTGAGGCTCTTTTCAGAAAATATAAATGATCTATTTCTCAGGTATTTGTACAGATGTCTCTGTATGCCGATGTAATAAGGTTTTTTTTCCAATTTCATGAAGTCCACTATTATTCAATTACTTTTTGTACACTCTATAGCTCACAAATATTTTATTTATTTTAATTTTATATGAAACATACACGTGAACGCACAAATTAAAAGTAACAAAAAACTAAGACCTAAGCCCAAATAGTTGTCTGTCAAAATAACAACTAATCTCACCATATTCATATTTATAAAACAGACCAACCTCGTCTAAGGCCACACGCAGTGTAGGGTTCCATAATTTTGAATTAATGGATTACTCAACAGTCCCTAAAGAGCTGTGATAGTTTTTTTTATTTAATTGCTATATGATACTAGCCAGTATCCTGTGTAATACATTTACTGTATTTTTTTTCTCAGTGCCATCATTAAACATTCTACTGGTGGAGGGTAGGGGTCAACGACCATCGTCATAAAAAAATGTTCCTCAGCAACTTTCTGTGAAAGACTCATAACATATCTGCACGTGCAGTTTTCGTCACACATTAAAAAGACATACATATTGTTCTACCATCCCAAACAGCAAAAAAAATTAAATTCACAATGTATTCTTAGCATTCCATTTTCAAAAATAATGTTCATATTCTAAATCACCAGTACCATTTTTTAATAAGACACTAAAGCTTACAAAAATAAAATCCTGTAAAGAATAAAAAAATAACTGCGTATCATAAAAAAAACATCGCTTGAACTGGTTTTTCTGTTAAAGCCTTAAAATACAAATAGAAAGATAACAAAAAATGCATAATAAACAAAAACATCCAGCTGAACAAGTTAATGTACCGGGTTTAAACTCATTAATTAACTCACCCAGCGCGTTTAAGTAGCCTTAAAAGTATACGGTACAGGTTTAAAGAACTCTGTCTTATAGCATGTAGTAAAACTGTATTGCTGACTATCATAAACAATATGAACTGTAAACCTTAGGACATTTGTCGCTTTGAGACATTTCAAAAGCTGTAACGTCTGCAACAAAGGTCGAGTAATCAAAATAATAATAATGCATTTCATGTCATCTATCCGCTTGCTATATCACCTCCCTAACTTCTTATAAATAATTTGCTGTATAAACTGGATACGCTTAAACAAGAGACGACCACTTGTCCTACAAGGGGGCAATGCATCTGTAACGATCTTCGATACTCAGAAAGACAAATACTATCGATTACTAACTAATCGATTACTGATATTTACTAGCATAAAAACCAACTCATAATATTATTAACACGTTGTGTAGGTGCTCCCTAACTAATCACAGTCCCCCTTACAATCCTATGATGGCAATACATCTTTGATTGCCATCCTTATACCATAAAAAAATATTATTTCAGATGTAAAAAAAGTCACCCGTAAGTCGAAACCAGTCTATTTATCGTCCTATAAAAAGGACGAAGCAATGACACTAGAACGCTTATGTTATGCAATTCTTATCACAAAAAAAGTTAAGCAAGCGTTACAGAAAGATAATATAATAATTTAATTGAAACGATTTAATAATATATCAATATAATTCTTAAATCCTTGCTCACTGACACTATAACGAAACCACTTAAAACTATTTCTCTAACCTTATTACTACTTAATGTTTCTCCAATATCCACATCAGCTTAAAAACTACGTGATCATTTAATACCGTACTTCCATTAACCGATTAATGTAATGACTAAAAAATGAGTTCCGAAACTTAATTCGTCTCATAGGTACTTGAAATAAGTAATAAGCGAGAAGAAACAATGACTTATAAAATCAAACAAGAGTCGAAGTAATCTCATCTCGAGTAGCTAAAGAAAAGTAATTACAGAGTTGTAAAACATTAATTAGTTACATGTTACATTCAGACAAAATGTCGATTCGATTTCAGATTTGATATTACTTTGTTATTATACTTGTAACTACATAGACATCAATCTATCTTGTATTAATTACATACTTATAAATAGATTTAATGCGAATCTTTATCTTTTTAAGATAGTTCCTTAACTCTGACCATAAATCTACGAGTTACGTATAGAATATAAGTTAGAGAGTACGGAAAATATAATTTCCATTGTAACATAGATCTAGATCTTTTTATATTTTAGTATTTAAATAGTATCAAGTCAAACAATTATTAATTGTCTACAATAGGATAAATAACAGTTGTTACAAAAGTAGCACCATTTATAAGACTCATACATTTTTACAATTACGTTACAAGGTTACATTTTTATAATGAATATGTTTGTTAGTCGATTTTTCGGTTATAAAAAAATATAGAGTAACCAAGTCGAAAATTGAGTCTTTACACCTGTTGCAAATCGTTATCCTAGTCAATTCGCATCCGGTATTCTATTCTCAAAATAATATATTCAATTAGAAAGTTCTTTTATAAGAAATATTTCGACTGAACACTGGCAAGTATTAAACTGTCTATATTATTTTCGAACCATTCAATTTTTACGGCTAATTACTTTCTTTCTAAACCATAGAGTAGTTTCATATTAGGCTCACTACTGCTACAGAGTAACAAACGAAAAATCTTTACTAATCTCAAAATACACAACACGTCTCCACTTAGTCTTCAGCTAAATAAAAGAATTACAAAGAACGTTCTACACCTAACTAAACTTTATCCGTTCTAATTGCAACTTGATTTGTCGTTAGTGCAGAGTCGTATAGCACTCTAACGAGATTTAGATTCGAATTGCACGGTCCAAGATTCGAGTCTCGGGAGAAATTATGTCGACATGCTCTCACGTTGCAGTCTGCTAAACGACTGGGGCCATAAAAACGGCGGTTTTGTTTATTTAATAGCCAATAGTAATAAAAATTCGCCTAGCTTCAGAATGCATTTATTGCACCCGTAATAATTATTTACGATAATAATATCATTAATAATTATTATCATTATTAATGATATTATTATCGTATCGTAAAGTGTATCTTTTATCATTTTTTAATCCACCACTCAATTACTCGTCTTGTTTCGCCTAGGGATTGACATATTTTAGTCGAAAATGACTTACTATGTTTTGTCATATATTAACTTAAAAAAATATTAAACGACTGGGGGTAACCCAAAAGTGACCCAAGACCAGCCTCCAACCCCTAGTCCCAGCTTCTTACCACCAGGGGAACAAATATAAACAAAGATATACAAAATTAAAATTTGTAACGCGTATTTAAGGGCTCAGCGGAAAATTATTACAAACGAGTCATATTACAAAGGCATAGTAGCGCGAGCTTTGAATAATGCTGCAGACGAATAACACCTTGCATAACGGTTGTAAAATATAAAGAAAAAGATGGGTTGTTAGCTGTATGCACGTTGCAATCTCTTGCAGATACCTTTTTTTTCTTTGTTTCTTTCTTAAAAAATCTTTCTTTCTGTAGTGTCTGTTACTAAAGCATTTTTTGAATCTGCACACTTTCATTCGGCGGGTATAATGACTGCTGCATACAGACGTATTCATAGGCTAATGGTTTGGGCTAATGGAATAAACATTATTAATTATTCGGGATTACAATATAAATATAAAGTAATAACAGTACGGTTGCATTGGTTAATCGCTTTTGTTGTCAGAGCAAAATACCAAAAGTTCAGTTAATTATCAGGTAACGTATTTTTTATAAATTATACGTGAATGCTTGACTGTAATGAAGTTTTGAGTGAAAGCGCCTTAACTTAGTAAAATATTTTTAATATTAGTTGTAGACGACGCGCGTTCCAAACAAACATTTTTTATACTGTTATTATATTCTACTGTTATTATGTCATTTACGTACATAGATATCAGATTTATTATATTTCCCTAAAATGTCGGTACCCTCATTTGTTATTTTTATTAAAATAAATAGGGTAGGTGGCCGATACAGTCAGTTGACCACTCGATAACCAAAGCATAATGACGTACATAATTTTTTCTCCTACATTGTCTATATTAGTTAAATTGTGTTTGTTGATGATATTCCATTATTTAGTACTGATAGAGACAAAATAAATTTTGACGACCTGCAATGTCACATGTTTCAAATTGGTTTGAAACTTATTTACTTGATAATAATTTAGTTTTCTGATAATAATTTTGTTTGAAATGATAAGAAAACAAAATGTGTTAAATTTATACTACCAAATATGTAGAAAGGTATCAAATGTCTTCAGTTAAATAATGAAGATCTAACTGTGAACTATTCAGAGCCTTCCTCGGTGTCACTTTGAATTATAAACTATAATACGACATCCATATATTGACTCCTACGTGTAAATTAAGTAGATTTGTATATGCCATTAGAAAAATAAGACAGTTTAAGGACATGGAAACAGTTAGACCTGTCTATTTTACACATTTTCATGTCTTACGGTATCTTGAAGTGGAGTAAAAATTGATATTAATGCAATATTCGTATCGTTTGATATGTCAGTTCATAATAACGGATTCAAACTTTTATTACGTACCATTAAAAACCCATTTAGATTTTCATTAACAAAGGTATTTTAGGTATGGGTTCGATTAGCGAACATTTAATCACTACTAATGTTTTGTGAACCCAGGTGGCTGTTCTGACTGTATTTCCATTTACTTACATTTATATATTCTTTATCTATACATATAAATAAAATGTAATGTGGTTCGAACGTTGGTTTTCCGAAAATGGGGGTGTGAGTTTGAATCTTGCGCGCACCTAATTTTTAAGAAGTTAAGTGCGTATTACTAGTTAATTACCACTTGCTTCGGCGAAGGAAAACATCGTGAAGAACCCTGCGCAGCAGAAAATTATCCATAATATTCTCATAGCTGTGTGAAATCTAATAACCCCTACTTAGGATAGGCTACCCCCAATAAACTAAGGCCCCTACTTTTCACACTGTGAGAGGTATTCGAACCCAACAGTGGAACAATTATGGCGTGAAATGATGATGTCGATGATAAATAAAATTGAAGCATCTACCCTGTCTGAATGTTATCTCCACTAATGTATGGAACGGTTGAACCGATTTTTACCAAACGTTTACCAGTAAGATAAGTCATCTTCAATTTCAAACATGGGCTCTATTTTAAAGAACCGTAGGTAGTTTTGATCTGCACCACAAAAATTTAGTTTCAATGGAAAAAGTTCAAAGTGTTAAATTAGGAGAGAACCGTAGGTAGTTTGATCTGCACCAAAAAAATTTAGTTTGAATGGAATTAGTTCAAAATGTTAAGTAATGTGTCTAAAACTTACATAAATATGTTCTTAACAAGAAAAAAAAACTTGCAGGTTTTAGTTTTTTCATTATTCTCGAGGAAAAGTCATAAAAGCCATAAAGTTTCTATAAAATAAATATTTTTCAATAATTCAAAGTTAGCCATAAAAATTTGTTTGTGATGTATCAAAATGAGTAAGTAGAAATGTTCTACATTTTTCTCAACGGGAAGCGAGGGCAGATATGCTTGTTGTAAATAAAACATTGCAAACAAAACACAATCATATTAGTCGATATTACGGGTAAAAAATATTTGCTGGTAAAAATTCAAGTTGATTTCATCATATCCCCGAACGACAACGACATTACAATCGTGGAAATAAAAACGTTTGAGAGAGGGAAACATTTTCATTATGTTAAGAACTTGTCTGAATACGTTATTCATCCTATTGTTTTATAATCAAAAGCTTTACCAATAAAAGCCTCACCGTCCATATTGTTGAAACGGGTGCACATACTGAAGAGAATACGAGGAAAACGAAAAAATTTAAAACTGTTGAAAAAATATAACTCTCTTGCATGTGTGCTCTTTGAAAATATGAACTCCATTACACAAAGCGTTGGGAGGAAACATTGATGTCACCAGTTTTGTAAAACATGCATTGTTAAGTTCGCTAACAGTATGTAGGTCATGAGGAAAATGTTAGAACGATCAACGTTTTTAATAACATTGAAGATCTGCGTCTGAAGATTGAACTTTGTAGCCTATCTATCTATCAACCTTTAAAGGTCCACTGCTGCACATAGGCCTTAGCCTAAATACTCCTAAAGTGCAATTTTGTGTATTAAATAGGTACATTTAAATTCAAAGTGAATATGAATATGATAATTTTTTTCATTCTAATAGTTGACAGACGACCTCATGATTCACTTGATAGACATCACCGATGCGTAGCTGGCCAAAAAAAAAAGAAATGTTTCTGAAAACCCCTAGTACGAAAAAAACGATTCATTTGGCGGCTGACTCAAGCGGAAAGGTGTTAGCTTCATGGAGAGACAATAACATATTATAATATTAATTTAATCCTATGCCTTAAAACCAAACGTGCTGACTTTTGTTAACTTTTACGATATCTTAGTATGTGGGGATGAGATAAATATGAAAGTTAAGGGACAGAGATTCAAAATTAAGGTTAAGATGCCATTGACAGAAGATTAAAGATGCATCATTAAGTATACTAGAAATTTATGGTTTAAATTAATATATAAATAAAGAAGAAACACCTTAAACTATCACAATTATATTTTAGCGCAATTAACATATAGGTTATATTGTCAGATAAAAGAATAACTTTTAATTTAAGATCCAAAGAACCTCATTTTTTGAGCTGGATTCAGTAAAACAATGTTGATGATCTTCATTATTCTTTACGTAAAATTTATTTTCGACGTTTTAAAAAAATATTTCATGATTAGTTACGTTACTAACCAAAGAGAGTCAATGACCCTATGATTTTTGAGCGCCGTGAGTTTATAAACTTTGAAAGGAAAAATATAAGGAAATTTTCAAGAGATTAGCACGTCCAGAGCTTCTATAACCCGTGATTTTACATAAATTTAGATGTAAAATGATTTCTATACTTTATTCATTTACAATCATTGGTCAATTTCCCTTGAAATAACTTTTCACAAAATAAAATGTATATTCAACATGAGTTGAAGGAGTCATATCTTTTACACTGTGAAATTGTCTCGTGAATCCACTCAAGCGGAAAAACTCTTTGAGAAAGTTTCTCGACTTTTCTAAGGAACACCTTTCATATGGTGTAAATTCCTCGAAATTTCGACAAATTTATTCATATTCTTCAAGCCACGTTTAAGACATTCTCAATATAGCTTTTTTATTTTATATAAAGAAAGTTATTGAAGCAAATTATCGAAAAATATCATTTATAAATATTCAACAGTCACAAAACGATGTATTAGTTTTTGTAGAATACTATTTCTTAAATAAACATTTCATAGAAAGATAAGAACATAGTCGACTTCAGAATAAGTGATTGAGTGAAAAGGTTACATTTTTTTGTTATAGATAAATAATGGGCTAAAAGCTAATGATATTATAAACCAAAATAAGATTAATGAGTTCTGCTTGCTACTAAATTTAAAGCACGTATTTAACTTTGGCCCATAATGTAGTCTGTTAAACTGAAGTTGAGTTTACTCTGTGTATAGTCACTTTAATTTCTCTTTGTATTCTCAGTCATGTCTTTTTAATGCATTACTTTAAAATTGTTATATATTTACGGTCAGATATTTTTTATTT
>DWPA01006835.1:0-10728 GCA_018251375.1 Calpodes ethlius
TCTAATCTTTCATAGTCCGACAGCTAGTGTTTCATAGTCAGACCGGTAGCGTTTCATAGCCAGACAGGGGCGTTTCATAGCCCGACGGCTAGTGTTTCATAGGCCGATGAATAGTGTTTCATAACCTGACGACTAGTGTTTCATAGCCTAACAGGAGTGTTTCATAGCCCGACGACTAGTATTTCATAGCCTGATTACTGCCAGTATGTATTTCATGGCCCGACGAATAGTGTTTCATAGCCCGATGGCTAGTGTTTCATATCCCGCGGGGTAATATCTCATAGTTCGACGTGTGACTGTGCACTTAGCGCTTAAAGCGTACCTCTTAGATACTCTTGTATGGAAAGGTCGAAAGTTTGGTGTAGTCATTGAGGATAGAGTGTATGTGAGGATCAGTTCATACAATCACGCACCGTTCAGAAAGCAAACACGAAGATCGTAACATAGGTTTTTTTTTATATAATTTTCCTAAACATTTTCCTCGTATCGACAACTATAATAGATTAAAAATAGCTCCGTGATGAATTTTAAGGCTCGACTCGTCTCGTTACGAAACATTGTTGTTTATAAGTCGACTTATTGACACCGCCGGTTATGTAAGCGGGTTATAATGAACGAGATTGTAATATCTAGATGTCATCATAGTGTGTGTGATGGTACAGAAAGGATATTTTGTTACATTTTTTTGGATGTTACACATAAACAGACGGCCACGCAGCTCTGTATCCTAGTTGGTAGTGACTCTGTCCGCGAACGAGGGGTTCTAGGTTGGATTCCCGGCCGGAGCAGATATTTATGTGACAGATAAATATTTGTTCTCGCGTCATGGGTGTTAGTGACGTGTTAATTGTATTGTCCATGCTACATGGGAATCCTACTGTGGGGGTATGAGTGTGTTGGCGTTAACGTTAAAATCTTTGAAAACTTTGAATATGTTTGCACGTTTCATTGTAAGATGTATGGCTCTTTTATGTCGTAATATAGATTGTATGGCTCTCCAGTCCATCAAAATTTTATTGCGGGTAGTTTAAAGAACCATGCGCAATCGGATAGGAAATTGGACTTAAATATGAAAGGACTACTTTAAACTTTGACATAATTTTCTTTGGGGTTTTTGTAGCCTTATTGGAACAGTTCTATAGTTTATTATATAGCTTGTTTAATAGTTCTAAGTAAAGACTACCTTAATTCTTTATACACACAGTTTATTATACATTACGGTCCGTTCTCTTTGATGACGGCAACAAAGCCGACATCTTCGCTGTGATAGGGATGGCACTCAATTCAAAATTATGTATATTTTTTATATATCTATATCAACGTTTATACTAACGTATAATATATAAAGCTTAAAATATTTTTTTTACAATGTATTTTCTACCCTCTTTTCTAAATAGAGATATTTGGGAACGTGTCTCAGTCTGCATACCTGGCACGACTGTTCTGTCTGAAGGTCTTAGTTCTACTATATGAAAGAGTTTGTTGCGCTTGGTTAGCGTTCTATATTGAATGTAAAATTTGTTCTACCCTCGCATACAGTTGTTAAGTAAAATTGGTGTAAACTAGATAGTTTTGTTTAATTAAGAGGGTAGATAGTTGGGTAATCTTATATTTGAATAAAATTAATTGTTACGTGGGTAGTAAAACTTTTCGTTGGGTAAAATTTTGTTGTATCTACCCTCCTGTAAACAATAAAAATTCCTGTCTACCCTACTTCATTGCCTTTTAGTAATCGTTGCGTTATTTCGACAGCATGGCAGCGGACAGCGATGGGCCGGGCTCGGCGGGCGGCCCCTGCGGCGGCGGCTCGTGCGGCGTGGTGGTCACCTGCGAGGGCGACCTGCGCGACCCGCGGTTCCCCGCGCGCCTGCGCCGGCTGCTGCGCGAGTTGCGCGCGCTGCTCGCCGAGCCGCACCCGCACACGCTCAAAGTTAACAAGGTGAGAAACAACAAAGAAATACTAATATCTTAGCTTTTATGAGATATAATGAAGAGGAAGAGAAGAGAATTATTAATTTAATTTTCTTTTTTTTTTTTTAATGCGTCTGGATCGTGTCATTATATATCATCGTTCATATCTGGCAAAGTTCGATTTTTGAATTTTTCGATTTATGAATACTAGTTCTGATATATCCCAATCGCTTTCAAAAGTTATCGATAGCTTTTAAATAGGTGACGTAAATTTTATTGTTAAACTCTATTGTTAGGGACCACGCGAAACTTTATGTCAAGTGGCTGATTGTAAAAACTCTCGCTTTAAACATTCGGCAATGTACGTGCTTACGAAAACAGAGAGATCGTTAATTTTTAGGGCTACTAAAACAATACAAGCGGGTAATGAAATTTTGGCTTCCGACTAACCGCGGATTGTGGTCGTCTCGAACGTTGGTAGCGAGTGGCGACAGTAGTCAACGTGTTCGGTTGTGGTCGCAACTCTGTTTGTACGGACACGGCCATTACGTAATCTATCTAAGGATCGGTGTCTGTACACGAGAGATATTCGAGGAAAACTGTTCGTGGTCATATGAGGGACGCAATGGATGCCGCGTTGATAGTGGTTTTTTAAAGATTTTGTATGTTTGTCAGTTTGTTTGTTTGTTTGATTCGAGGTGGTTGTTCACTTATGTATTATTTTTTTTTCCGTAATTAGGTTCACAAAGGTTGGACTTACGCCTATTGGCATATGTCAGTCACGTATTACGCTTGAGTTAAAATTTAGTGATTTTTTTTTCCATCGATTAAAGTTTTTTGAACATTGTTAGATGTATATACTTCTCTGACTAGTTATCTTTTTAAATTTTGTCGTAAAAAGTTGTATCGTGTGCAGACGACTGAGGACCAGTTCTATTTTGATTGTATTCTGGAGAAAGTTAAATATTCTTTCAGTGTTATGGTGGTCTGTAAAAGAAGAGTAATCTGTAATCTGTCAGTAATAGTCTGTAATAGAAGAATAGATAGATAAGATCATTACAAATGAGTACATAAAATTGCTTCTGAAGCAATTGAGCATGCGTTTCATTCATGATTTAACTCCAGGCCATAAAGCCGAAAGTGTAATTGATTTCTAGGCTAAAAAAACATCTGTAAAATAATATGTCGATTATTTGGAGGGGTGAGGGAAAATGATAACGAAACTAAAATATATTGAGGAATGATTTTATTTTTCTTCAGCATTTCAGTTCAGTGGTTAAATATAAATGTACTGCAACCCTCTACTTTAATACAGATCTACCTACTACCACTGTTTATCACCGTGCAAGGTGACGAGTGGCGCATTTTGCACCTCGTTCTATGCTGTTGCGATAAACTGCGTAGTGTGGAACATCACTACAATTGGACGTAGTTATGCAAAACGGATCCAACCCACAAAAATCGTTTTTTTTGGAATTATACTATATAAATAATCAAGCTGCATGATACGTTTTGCTTAATGAAATTTTTAAATCAAATTTAAAAACATTTATTTTAATATTAACTAAAATTATAACTTTACTAAAAGGCCTATTTTCTCAAAAGGTAGTTTTTGTGGTTGGATCTATTTTGCATAAATACGTCCAATTATGAATAAGTTCACTAAAGAGTAATCGCAAAACAAAACACTACCTACGAAGCAAAAGTTAATTGAAACTTTGACAAAAGGATGGCAACACAGTTGGACTCGAAAATAATGCAAAATCGTGCGCAGGCAGCATGCGCCGACGCGTAGATGCTGTTATTGCAGCAGAGGATGGCATCACTAAATGTTAACACTTATTCCTGTCATTAAGTCAATTGTATATGACGCTTTTTTGTTTCAATAATGTGTTATCTTGAAAAACATAATTTTACAGTAGAGCACTTTTTAACTTAAAAAAAAATATTTTACTTAATTGTGTATTTTTTTTACTATTATTGTAGATGCTATCTGAAACAGTAAGAATGTTTTGATAATACATTCAATTCAGTACAAAAATGACCAGTTTAAAAAATTAAAAAAAAAACATTTTTTTTTCAAATTGTTTACGTTATTGACGCAAAGAAGCAATGTAGTCTATAATTCACTTAAAAAAAGACGTAATTTCGAATATGGAATTGTTTTTTATTATACGATAAACATTTAAACATCTGCCAAAGTTATCATACGAAACACGCTCAACACTTCAGTAATATGATAACTATGGTGAGCTCGACTAGTTTCGGTTCGATATGAGGCCCTTAATCTATACAAATACTACAACCAATAAATACAATGAGCGAGTTTAGCCGGGTTATCGCATTAATGATGTGCCCAGACACTCACGATTCATTCACGCTTTGTATTATACAGAACTATAGATAAAAATATCATATAATTCTCTTCGAAGATAAATGAAGGCGTCATCTATAAAGAGGAATTATAGATTCAAATTTAGAATTTTAAATCTTTTGTTGACTAAAGTCTATGTTTTAATGCAATGCATAGACAAAATCGGTCTATCAGGGAGCCCTGCATCCCTTTCCCACGCGCTTGTCTGCTAACAATTCAGTACTGATTGTTAGTATTAGAAAGAGACGGAGAAAGGACAATTTTTTCCGACCTTTGGCATTTATACTCAATCCACTTGTATTTAAAATTGTTGTCCTCAAGTCAATCGCCTAGCAACTAACTATGAAAGAGATTTTTAATTTTCTTTTTTATACTATCTAGAGACTTAAGGGCGGATACGATACTGAAAACGTCCTACGTTTCAAACACCACACGTGACCGATGACGTAGCTCGCCGACACGATAACGAACAGAATAGATTATGCACGAGCTCACAGTGTTCCCTGAACTTGACTAACCGTCGCTTATCTGTCTGTGTGACGCGCGCGCGAGAGAATGAACGAATGGATCCGCTAACGGGTTCAAGTTTGTTGTGTTCGCGACGTGAACTGAACTGCTGGTAATTTGCGAATTGTCATTGATAGCGGCGCGCGGCTCGTGTTGCGTAACTCGTTTGGGAATGATCGGGCGTTTGTTATGGTTTTGGGGGTGACGTGTTAGGGAGTGATCGGGTTTGTTATGGTTGTAAGGGTCTGTGTGTGTTGGGGGACGTGGGTGCGTTTGTGTGTTCGGTTGTGTGTCTTAATTGTTATTAACTTTGGTCTTATGTCTTGAGATATAAATTTTTATAGAGGTTTGATTAGTTAGAGTGGTATATTATTGTTATGAATTGTCGATGTCATGTTTGAGGTTGTATGATTGAGAAGTAAGGTTTTTGTGAATATTCGTAACCTTTGTAATAAATTTCCTTGTGTTCATCCATACGCGGATTAAATATCAAATTTTATAACTTAATTACAAATGTTTTTATACGGTTTTCGGAAAAAATATCCAGCTGTAAAAAGATAACAAATTATTGTATTCTATTTATTTATTCGTTTGTTTTTGTATTGTATACTTGTAGTATGTATGTGTATACTTCTCTAATTTTTTTTTCATCTTGATAATTCCACATTTCGTTGTCTGAGTGATGATGACGATTGTGAATAGATTTTTTTATATTGTTTAAGTCACTAAGTCCTTTGCCGCGTACCATGGTATCTTATTAAACCTTGAAATAATGAAGTGAAACAAAGACTTCCGTCACACTTATATAATTATGTTGACATGTTGTAATCACTTCCCTTTCGATATCGGCTGTGGACTTTGTATTTGCGTTTTGATAATGACGATTAATCCGGAGGAAATGCAGTGTATACGAATTTTATTATTTCGCAGTAGCGGCCGGCGACGTTGAGATTAGGTAGCGTTTTACTGGTGAAAGAATTACAGATTAATTAAGTAGGTGGAATAAAAAGAAGTTGTAATTTAATAACCTGTGATAGGTTAGTGGTGTTAAATGGTTTTCTGAATGAGGGAGCGTGAGTTCGAATCCTGCACGCACCTCTAATATTCAATAAGTTATGTGCGTATTACAAGTTAATTATCACTTGCTTCGGCGAAGGAAAATATCTTGAGTAAATCTGCACAGTCGAAAGTTCTCTATAATGTTCTGGAAGGTGTTTGAAATCTACGAATTCGCACTTGGCCAGCGTGGTGGATTACGGCATGTATCATGTGTTAGACAGCTATGCGTTGTAATGAATAGTTGGAAGATTAAATTTTACATACAGACTCACATTACCTGTTTATGTTTGTATTAGTAGTTTGAACGGTTAAAAAACCTGTACAAAGGTGATTCCCCGGCGCACTCACATCAGTAGTTAACACGCCACGTCACCTTCGATGTATGATCATATCAATCATAGATGCTCCAAGTAATATGGCGGTGAACGATGACGAATTCGAAGGGTGTCTACATACATGTTCGGATCGTTTCGGCGAGAAATTATACGTTTAATTTTGTACATTGTTCATTGATTGAAGGGGATGGTGGATATTACCGAAGTCCGGCTTAGTGCTGTGTGTTACAATTATAATGTTAATTGTCAACCAAATCTAGTCGAACTAGAGCATTGTATCATTATAAAATTCTTCGGGATGTTATGTTGTGGAAATTGAAGTTAAATTCGTCGAGTTTTCAACGTTTAGTACATAAAAAATACGATTTTTCAATTGAAATTTTGTACCTATAACCAACATCGATTCGACGATAATTCGACCGTGGGGTTCACGGTAGCCCTCCATAGTACGACGGCGTGTACCAATCCTGAGTAATCGACCTATTAGGACAACAGTGGTGGTTGAGAGTTAGATGTATGATCGCTGATGGTAAAATTACGTGAGCGCTTCTTTGCGGCTCTTCAAAGGAAATGTATAACTGTTGACGCCAGTTGTCGTTAGATGACTATGGTTAATTATGTCGAAGACTTCGTGCTGCATGAAAACCTTAACATTCGGTTTGGCTGGTAATCGATTTAAACTCGCTCTGAAGTAGCGTGATAAAGTATCATCTAGACCTTACGTACGAGGATTGGGAGATTTGAGAGATTGAGAGAGATGAATCAAAGTCAAAATACATAGCTGATATTTCAAAGCTTTTCATAAGTCGATTTTGAGTGTACTTAACATCGAATCGGTGTTATCTGCGGGAGTTCTAACGCCGCCGATAGAATCCGTATTACTCCGTATACGTGTAGAGACACCCAATCGATGTTTCGTTGTACTGTGGTTTGTTATAGGATACTTGCGCTGTCATATTTCACTCGGACACGTGTTCCGTGTTACACACACTGTGTGAGACACACACAGACACACACAAACTAATTGTACATTGCTGTATTACTTAAATAAAGCTAACGTTGTATCCTTATATAAACATCAATGTATGTATAAATAATTATCATCAATATTTGAAAAAAGTGTATCGAAGAGAAAGAAAGAAAGAAAGAAAGAAAGAAAGAAAGAAAAAGTTATGCCGTGAAAGGAAAACAAACAAATAAACAAACACATTATTAATATTAGTATGGATTGATTTATAGTAAAACTATTGCATACATCACAGATCTTTTATAATGTTATTAACGGTTCTTGTTGCAATTGACGTCATAACTCGCGTCAGCGGTTTGACGCGAGCGTCGGCGGCGCGGCGGTTCACCCCGAAGAGTGCGGTGCTGACTCGACGCTTCACACTGTTTTTTTCACCTCAAAAAATTAACATCGTTATTTTATCGATTGAATGCAATGATAATTGCATTTGATTGCAATTGATGAAAATTCCATTTACGTAGGTGATTTAAAAAATATAATCCCTAAGTTGATTGATTTTTGTCGAAAAAATGTTTAATGTCTTTTGTTATAAAATCTATGCTCTATTAGTTGACTAATCAAATGCAGATATATGAAGCTTTTAACGGTGCATAATAAACGTTTTTTTTATTAATACGAAATATGTATAGAAACGACAGTATAATAGATTTTTTTTGTTTTATCTTTTTATTTTTTTTTCTCACTCTATAACCCGGTAGAACCTGAATCCTATTTTTGTTAAAAACTTGGAAGCGTTTTTAAGTAAATTATTTTTAAAGAAAATCTTGATAGGGCTGACACTGAATTTGTTTCTGCTGTTCATTCCTCGCACGTGTGCGCTGCTGCGGGCAACATCTAGTGTTATATATGTATCAATACGAATAAAATTCGATATTGATATTTATAGATTTTATTTAAATAAAAAAAATATATATGGCTTCACTGCAGCTATCATATTAAATAATCAAATGCTTATCAAAGACTTATCTATGATATTTATTGTCTTCCGGTACTTAATGTTTCCGGCATAGACAATAGATGTCTCGCGCGCAAGGCGCGATGCTAACTTTGTTTCATAAACGCATACTAGCCGGGGTCTAAATATTCTTAATCTATAAATTTAATTAAAGCAGTGATTCGAACGTTGGTTCCTCGAAGGTGGGGGCGTGAGTTCGAATCCTGCACGCATCTCTAATTTTCAAAAAATAAATAAATGTGTGCGTATTATCACTAGCTTCGGTGAAGGAAACATCGTGAAGAAACCTGCACACCCGAGAGTTCTCCATAATGTTCTCGAAGGTGTGTGAAGCAGTCTATAAGCTTCACCTCGTGAGACAATTATGGGTTGTAATGATGATGATGATGATGAATTTGATTATGTATTTTTTCTTCATTGTGGATTTTACGTAAGCGGTGACTTGAGCTGCCAGTGCGGTATGCCAACGCTGGAAGACGGTGGAATCGCCGAATCAGCTTTTCGGGGGATAGGAAACAATAAATTTCTATGTTGAATGGAAATTGTAATTATGTGAACAGTACTCTGTGGAGTGTCGACGCAATTTCGGTCCACACGTCATTCTAAATTTGAAATTATAACATCGTTTTGAATATAAAAAGAAAATGGTAGCTTTAAAAAACAGATGAAAAACGTTCACCTGAAATTTTGAGAGTGACTTAGTGTATTATGTTTTTAATTTCTTAACTCACGATATGTGCAAGAGATGCAATTAATAAAACAATGCTAATTTAATCTCCTGTTAATAAACTTAATTTACAAGCGCTTAGAGCAATCAGATATCTTTTCATCCGCCATAACGATGTCCGTATCACCGTATCCGTCGTGCGGTTTCCGGCTTACGATGAATGGGTGGTGGTATAGACTAAAAAGATAAATCGTATTGCGATGGGATGTTTGTTAGGTAATGAAAAATTTATTGAGGGCGTTCGTGCGATGCTCTACGTCGAATCGACAGATGATCTATCGTTTCGCTATGAATGTGAGCTGTGTATGAGTTAGGTTTGATTTTTTGTTATGATCTAATTGTGACGATTTTAGTTTTTGGTTTTATTAATATATCGTAATTAAGAATGTTGTTGGTGTTAGTAAATAAACTTGCTTCGCTTCGGTAAATCTATCTTTGAATTTTTTTTAATTATATATTTAGTACTGTCCCAAGATAATTTAATTTGGCATTATCTATTTATTTGTTAACTTTAATATATGATAATTTAAATATAACAAACACTAAATGTCTAGATTATTTATTACATTAGCTAACACTGCACGTTGTTTCTGAGGTTAGTCGGAGCAAACGAACAGACAAACAGACAAAATCATATCAAAATGCGCTATATTACTGCCACAATAAAAATCCCCAGTATTCTTGTACACACGTAGATCTGATTATCGCGACGTAATTATAGTATCTAATTGGAATGTGTATACAAAAATACAGTGCTTCAAGATTTATTTTATCTATATAAGTATAATTTATATCTGTTTGTTATAAAGTTTAAAATGTTTTGATGCAATTTAGAGGCGATATTCAGTACTCCAGGGGTACTCTGTCTCTTTCCCTTACGCTTGTCAGTGTTGAGTTTAAACTTGCCGCCCGTGCAAGGCCCAAAAATGTGTTAAAAAATAAAACTTCTTCAATATTCCAGTATAAAACAATTTAATGACACATGACACCTCTACTTATGGTATCTTATCAACGTGACTCAGAAAGTAGTAAAGCGCCATCTATTGATAGATTTATGAACAACGGTGATTTAATCAAACGTGCCAGTATAAGAAGGGGACGTATGGCTCTATAAGGACCGATTTTTCTTCCCGTGTGCACAATTCACTTATAGGTATATAATATCAGCATATATTTTAAAATTAAACAGCAATATAACAGCCTTATCTTCTAACCTACGTGCAGTAGTCGTAGGCGGTCTCGTCACTTATGTATTCTGATATATTGTAATACTATTTACCTACACAATAAGCTATAACGTGAATCGACGTATCTCCAGGTGGAGCCTTGGAACTCTGTGCGCGTGACGCTGTCGGTGCCGCGCGCGGCGGCGGCCCGGCTGCGCGCGCTGGCCGAGGCGGGCGCGCCGCAGCTGCGCGCGCTCGGCATCCTCTCGGTGCAGCTCGACGGCGACGCGGCGGTCTCGCTGCGGCTGCAGCACGGCGCTGAGCTCAGGATCAACACCGACGCTGATGGTGCGTGTCCACCCCTGTTTTGTTAGTAATACTTATACCAATTTTTACTGTTACTACAAAAAAATGGTATATTTATAAACATTTTGCATCTTATGCCTGCAAAGCAAGCGATTCCCGGCCGGGGCAGATATTTATGTGACAGATAAATATTTGTTTTCGGGTCATGTGTGTTATTTGTGTTGTCCATGCCGCCCACGACACAGGGAATCCTACTGCGGGAGTATTAGTATGTTACCGTTATTATGTAGGTTACTTTAGAAAAAATTGTACTAACAATAACACGTTGTCATTGTTATCTTTCAGACGCGAGCACGTCCCG
>DWPA01006836.1:0-10728 GCA_018251375.1 Calpodes ethlius
CGGCCGGGGCACATATATATGTGACAGATAAATATTTGTTCTCGGGTAATGAGAGTTAGTGACGAGTTATAGGTGTTGTCCATGTCTCCCGCGACACAGGGAATCCTACTGCGGGGGTATGAATGTTTTAGCGTTTAGCGTTTATCAATGCTCGTGCAAATACTTTCCCGTGTGTAAAAACCACAAATATCTCTAAGACGTCAGCCCTATTCCGAATGACCGAAGGGCGCGTTTCGGGTGACATGTGTGGCAAGGGCATGACTTTCTACTTCTCAAGGAAATTGTAGATGTTCAGGGAGTATAGTGACATCGCGTTTTACGAGTCAAAGAGTGAAGGATAGGGAGTTGTCTTGCTAGATTTTTCAAGTAATTTCAGGGAATATTTATTTGTTACCTAACTCGAAGTGCTCACAGCTCTTGCAGCTAAGTGATCAGCGGAGTTAGCAACTGACACCTTGGTCAGAAATTGGATGGGTGAGTTACTTACTTTCAGATTAGGTTGAATCACCAATGCAATTTAATATTGAAAGAGAGTCGTTTATTATGTACATAAGAGTTTTCGATATTTGTCCATTAAATACGAGAAAGATATCTTAATTAATCTTAGAAGATATCGTACTGAAGTACAATGAAAGTGTTCTCTGAAAAAAGACTTATGTCTTGATCTACTAAGGAGTTACTATTTAGTGAAGTGTTCTTAAGGGCGAAAAAAAGTAGAATGAAGGAAGTCATCGAAAATTACGATGTTTCTATTTGAGACTCAATACTAAAACATCTCTGAGGTGGTACGGATGGGGTTCATCTAGGTTAACCAGAAGTTTTTGTCATAATAAGTTAATTTATTTTATATTGGTTCAGTGTAATTCCTGAATTGAATAGTATAATTTATTAGACTGTTAGCAGTAAAAAATCTTTGAAACCTTTTTTCAGTAAAACATGTAGAGTCAAATCTACCGTCAATTTTCTTTTTATAAAACTACCGTCATAAGCCAAATTTACTATAGAACTACCTTTATATAGAAGTAAATCCGCCAATATACTCGTACAAACATATTTTCAGGCCACTAGAACAATGGCAGATAAACGTGAAAGCGAAGCTAGTTCAATATTTGTCCCAGTTAGCTGACCACCTACCTGAGTTGAGGGGCGACCCTTATCAACGCAAACTAAATTAACTGCTCGAAACATCTTGACCAAGTTATTGTTCGGGGCGGCCAAGATCCGAAAAACAAACGTAGGAGCTGGACGTATGCAAATAATGGCCGTAAAGCAATTATAAACGAGGATTATAGTTGAACTAATCTGGCAGTTGATGACGTTAATGCTGACAATATTGAACTTATTATAATTAAGTCAAAAGAATAAAAAAAAACCCACTTGAATTACACAATAGATAACTTAGTTAATAAAATAAAAGAAAATGATTTAAATATGAAGATGCGTCAATTGGCAACCTTCACATACCTTTGAGAACAATCTAGAAATCTCTTAGACGAGTTTCTGCAGGATGTTATGTTTCGCCCAAATAAGTGATAAATAATTTCCAATATGGATTGGAACTTAGTCCAGGATTCTAACTACAATAAACTATCACAAACGGTACAAAATCTAGGTTTATCAACAGCATATTATATTTACGGCCCCGTACCCTAGTTGGTAGTGATCCTGCCTGTGAAGCAGGGAATCCTGGGTTCGATACCCGGCTGGGGTAGATATTTATGTGACAGATAAATATTAGTTCTCAGGTCATGAGTATCAGTGACGTGTTATTTGTGTTGTCCATGCCGACCGCGATACAGGTAGATCCTATTGCGAGGGTATGAGTGTGTTAGCGTTTATTTATTTATTTATTCCACATTTGTATTCTTCCAGAACCCGTGAACTTACAATCGTGCACGAAGGCGCAATAATTATAAATTCCTCGTCACCGGGTGGAACAATGAAGTTAATCCATCAGGGTGTCCCGGCCGCGGGCGCAGATAAGGCGAGGCCCGCATTCAGTCCGACTTCTTGGCGAGCCACCCGGTCAAAGATCATTCAACAGCTAAGAATAACCATGCCATTACAAGTTCAAACACTAACACATTTCATGTGATTCGTGAAGGATAGTAACTGTCCAGGGAGATAAAGACGTACATCATCCATTAGAGATTATCATCCACCGTTATTGCATTGGATGGTGCATCTCAAGGAAAATAACTGGAGAGACTTCGTATTTTCCTTCGTGGGTATTCAAAGATTTTTCTCGATTCAATCGATACTACATTGAAATTTTTACACGAAGTTATCGTTAGATTTTGCTTAAATACAAACTTAATATGCTATTTTTCTTAAGCTTTAAAATTACACTCCTGAACCTCTAGACATAATATTACTTTTACATACACATAATGACTGAATAGTCTATTCTTGTAATAGGCTAAATATTTTTAGTTAGTTATTAAATAATATAGTGAAGTTATTCTTAAAAGACTATTTAATGTTATGTGTTAAACGATATGGTTGATCAATTCTACGACCAAGCTTTCGACAAATAAAATTTGTGTAATAATTATATTTCAAAATATTGTTTTTGAAAGTAAATATTAAAGTAACGATACCAAATAGTTATATGAATGATATAAATATATGAAATTATTTGGAATGACTGTGGCTTCACCTATTGAAAATTAGTCGTACCAACTTAGAAACCTTCGTGAGCTTAATAGATAGATAGTAATTTTAGTACCAATGATAATACCTCACAGAGACAACATTGTGTAGGCATCAAACGGCTCATAACTCTTCAATCCCTAATCACAAACGGATGTCCAGTCTTACCACCCTTCTCAGATTGTGACGTCCTCAGTCCACCTGGGCTCTCTGTATGAATATTAATTCGACCATATCTTGACCCCTGTCCGAAGGGTAGGCGTCTTGACGTATGAATTTCTTAGTGAATAATTAATGATCGGTATTTCATTCGTTTCAGTGACGTAAAGGTTGAGAATGGATTCCTTTAATAGATAAAGAATTTAAATATAGAACGGAAAACGAATGTCTTCCATTTTTAAATTTAAATTGATAAGTCTGTTTATGGTTTCAGTCTATTCGTTGGATATTGTCTCTGGTAGGGTTTTTACCATCAAGAATATTATGTACAAGTGCATTACACGGGGAAAAAATACGGTGTAATAAACCACAGGTCTATATTTGTGGGAGCCCTTTGTCTCTTTCTAACACTGGTTAGCAATTCTGAAGTGTACGCTATCAAGCGTGTGGGCTTAGAAGTTTCCTGGTGGACTAAATTTTGTCTTTTCATTGCAGAAAATCATTCTGATCTTTATATAGAGATATAATAAAATTTTGAAGTTATGTGTTTTTTCTATACACATCCCAATTTAATACGACAAGTTACTTGATTAGGAGGTCTACAATATTCTATCAATTGGTTTCAATGTAGATTAATTGAAGAATTAACTATCCAAGACGTAAAATTTATTGCGTCATGGGAAGGTCTTCAACAAGACTTATCAAGTCTTCACATTTTAAGTATTAAAATTAATGTATGTTAGGCATCAAAAGTTAAATTAATTAGAGATACGTCCAGAAATCTTCACACAATTATATTGTAGTTATTTGATAATATTTAAATTATTAAGAAATTTTTTTTGGAACATTGAGACATAGGTGAAGATAATTATAAACATAGTTGATTGAAAAAAAAAAAACAAATTATAAAATTAATTACTGTTCTTAAGACTATGTCTTTGAAATATATCAAGTAATATAGATCTAATGTAATTAAAATTACTGAATTATGAAAAAAAAACTTAAATGAAATATCATAGAATTTTAATGATATATCTTAAGAATCTTAAGTAGATGCTTTAAAGAAAGTGGCTTCAATCTGTAATCATGAATACCAATTAGTTTTCTTAAAACACGCTCCACTAGCTAACAAGTCATAATCTGAAATTTTGTATTAATCTCAAGCAATTAACTCAACTAATTTTTCCCCACACATGTCCGTCACTGACGAGTCAGAATTAAAGACGACTGGTTTAAAACGAATACATGTTCACTTTTTTAAGTGTGTAAATAAAATGTCATAAGAAATTATTGCCATTGAAAAATTTAAAAATAAATCGTTTTGGATCACAATCCCAAAAAATAACGACTCATCCATGTGAGACTCAGGCATATTTCTCATGAACAGTTCTTGATGATTTTATATTATGACCAATTCTATGAGAGTTATATTTTTTTAATGTTTAAACTATTATACTATACACTTTTGTATAATAAGCAGATGCCACATATTTATGAAGTCAAAAAAATCCGAATCTCAAATTTTTTTGAACCACAGGCTTGTTAAATTTGGTACTTTACTAAAATTACCGACGAACTCTTCAAACGCTAATCGATCATCTAGAATCCAAACCACATCTTCAATCAATTCAAAATAACGTCTTATAAACTACACAATCACTATTTAACGGTGAGTGCCAAAACTTCAGGCATCCACTACACTCACAACCTACTTATTTGCATAAATATCCTTACCAAGCAAGGCAGGTACTTCAAACATTTCGAATTTATTAAGCAATTCGGGTTTCTACCCACATTTCTCCCTGTGTTATTCCAGGACCCTTCAAGGATTTCTGATATATTATTCGATAGCCATAACGCTCGGTCAGTTCATATAAATATTGTTTTAATTGATAAACCCTTCTTAGTTTTAGGCAAGGTACACATTGGCGAGCTATCTTCTGCGATGTTCGTGTATTCTCGTTTACAACTAACTTTAAGAATACTATTATTATTTCTGTACTGGTAAGTTCTTTAAATGTCTCTAACACAAATTTCAAAACGTGTATCAATATGAATTTAAAAATCTTAAAGTCCGATTTTTTTTGTTTTCGTTCCAATTTCAAATTGTTTTTTCTGATTTAAGTTCAAAAAAATCCATTGGGGTTAACTTTGTCTATTATTTTATTAGGAAAATCAATAGAATAATTAAAAAGCACGATTATAGTTTAAAATAATGATAGGCATAGTAAAATCAACACTGAGCACGCGTCCTAACCACGATCGGTCACTCTCGGTCAAGCGAACACAACTAATTAGTCAAATATCTTAATTGGACTGTTAGTTTGCAGAAATAATATTTGTAACGAGGTTGAAGTAACTGGGGAGCAAAGATAGCCTGTAAAGATATAACAGATCTATATCAATAGATAGACTAAACCTCACTATTATATGCGTTAATTAATATTACCCACGGCTCCGCGTGTGAGAAAAGAACACCAATATAAAAGTTGTCAATTTCTTTCGATAAGTATTTTAAACACTTCCTTTAATTTGGTTGAAATGTACATCATAATGGATCTTTCCACAAAAATGAGATGTTCTTGTGCGGTATAAAGTAGATTATAGTACTCGTCGTGCTCCCAATTATTTCCAAACCAAAACGTACGTAAGGCTCTGTCACTCCGTAAAAGAAGGACAAGAACCAAACAAACAAACACACTTTCGCATTTATACTATTAGTATAAGTAGTATAGATTGGCATGTTTATTTATAATCTGCGATTTTCCGCACATACTGTGATAAAACTTGATTAGTACCTTCGGAGGTACTGTCAGTTAATAAGTTCTGTCAGTATTAGGTGTTAATAAGAATACCAGTTTATTATTCGTTAGTAAGAGGGCTGTAGACGTTAGGACTGTTATCTCAGTAAGTACTGTAAATAAATATTAGTAATACATAATATGTTGTAAATGTTGATAGGCTAAAGTAATGTTGTACCATCAGCAGTCTCGTCCATTGGTTTATTGATTTTATAATAATAAAAAAACTGGAATATGTTAATATTAGTCACCCAATCTGTTGAGGTCATCCTTGGTTTTCACAGTTAAGGCAGACATTGACTGGTAAAAATTGTTCTTGTGAACTTAAAACTGGTAATTGTGAGTATGATGTGTGTATTTTTTTATTTACTTTCATTTTAAACGATTTCGTGTGATGTTCGTGAAAATATTAGGCGAGAACAATGTCAGTACTTGTGAGAGCGACTAGTCTTTCATTTTCACTTGTATTCTCATTAATACATTATGGATTACTTCTAATTGTAATAACTGGCTACTTAATTAAGAACGCAATCGTATGTAATTTTTTAAAGGTTTTTTTTCTTTATTCTTTCTATAGTATACGTATACATTATACAACAAAATATAGATCTCTGAAATTCAAAAAACTTCACTGAATCAACAATTATATATAAATTTTATATCCTTTTAGCAACAAACAACCCATTTCATCCAGGAGAAGAGAAAAAATCCCATAAATTTTCTTACTTTCCGTTAATATGACGTCTAAGATGATTCCGTACGATACGGCATCGTAGCCGGCACCGGTAAATCGTGTCGTGACGGATGTGATACGGCGGTCACGTGTTGAACGAGTTTTGTTACGATTTATTATTGTGGACGATAAGTTATGTGTTTATGAACACTTGTATCTATAATCAAGTTAAAGTAATTACTTGAGTTCAAGTATGACTTAAGAGCAACTATTTTGAGACTATTCAAAATTTTGTCAGTTCTTGCTTCTTTCAAATTCTTTCCTATTAAATAAAAATATTTGCTCAAGTAAATACTTAAACTTAAGTAATTACTTTGACTCGACTGTAGATATAAGTGTCTCTTACACTTTTGAAATGCATAAAATGTATGTAACTTATTTAATAATAACTTTACCTATGAAGTAAGGAACCCGGGATCGGTTCCGGTCGTAGCAGTTATAAATAGCAATACGATTGATGTGTTAGAGATTTTGAAAATATTTTAAGTAACTAACGAAACCTAGTTGGTAACTCTGCCAACGTAGTAAGGGATCCCGGGTTCGGGTACGGTCGTAGCTATTATAAATGGCAATGTAATTGATTGGCGTATGGGAATGGCCTAAAATACTGACTTCAATACTGAGTTGTTGTTTTAAATATAGAAGGATGATATTAGTTCAAAAATATACTGTTATTGATAATTTATCTATTTGTATAGAATATTTAATTTTTTTTATCACTTAGTATGTTAGGTCCTAGAACTTGAAAAAGGTGATAAAAACCGGGAATCGCTTCTTGGTAGGGCTTCACGTAAGGATATTATAACAATATTATTGTTAATTTTGTTAATATTGTTAGTGCCATTGTTATCTTTCCGTGAGATCCTCTTGGCAAATACAACGTGATCTGGCTTTGAGTCGGAATTTGAAAGACAGTTCTTCTTTTTTTCCTCCGTCTTAAAAGGCCAGCAACATGTAAATTATGTCTTTGGTGTTGCTAGTATTCATTAGCGACGGTGACCACTTACCATCAGGTAGCTCGTGAACTGGGTTGTCACTGGCTATTCATATAAAAAGCGAAATTCATATTAAACAAAAAAAAAACTTACAAAAATATTTGTTATACAAGTTAACAATACGTAGTTCTATATTTAAATTCTGTCAAGAGCACTTACACGAACACAGGGTACTCTAATCCTTTCAAATATCACTTTAAACAATCTTCAACTAACAATAGATTCCAAATTCGAAATATATGTCGCCATTCCATCTAGTTCCGGTCGAGTTTGAATATCCGTCCAAGTTGGACATCCGGCGGAAGCGGCCGCAGCCAACATGGCGGTCTTTATCTGAAGAATTAACTCGTGATAGTTATTCAAATGCGCTCGGCCAAGGATGGACTCGATAATGTAGCCTAGATATGGAGGCAGTATAAATTTAGGTACATACGTACCTAAATATGTATATACTAGAGTTTAGTGAAAGGCCCCGTTTTTAACCTCTAAGGCTCGTTTTTTTTAAATAATATTTTTTAACGAATTTCACTTTTTAATTTAAATAAATTCATTGGGTATCGCTTGTTTGATTTACGGTTCTATTTCATCTTATTTTTGAAAACAGTAAATAAAAGGAATATTATTAATAAACATACTAAATGTTTTGGAATTAAAAGTGTAATTAATATTATGTCATTAATGGTCTGACGAAAAACCCAACGAGATAATTCAGTATATTCAAAAAGTTATCTGGACAAGAATTTTCAAAATAAATATATTATCATACATATTTCTGTAAAAATTTAAAAGAAATAGGAAAATCTTATCTTAAGATTAGGTCATTAAAAAAATTGAATCACGACCCACCATCTAACTTATATCTAGTATTTTCTTAAAATTTGTCTAAACCTCTGTTGCTTTAGAAACCAACTTCTCATTATTTTATATGGCACTAAAAATTACTTAGATTCGTTATACCATAGGTCATATATTAAACCTATCATGTTTCGTGTATGTTACCGTCAAGGCCACATCAATTTCATTCCGTTAATTAACGCACTAACAATAATACTATGCAGATGTAACCAACAGTTTAGTGAGCTTAATAACGCGTTAATCGACATATACATTAATAAGAAGTAACATTTGTATAGAACTCCATTAATAGAGCTAAGCATTTTTAACGTGATAATTAAGGCATATTTTGGCGCAGCCGTTAACGCTAACGTTAACGTTGATGTGTCAAAGATATTGGAATGTGAAATACGCCAATATGCACATTGTCTTGAAATCTACTCAGTCAGATGAAATCCATATGCTATATAAATTTTCCTTTCCGCTACCATAAACTCGAAGTTTAATTCAATGTTAAAATTAAAATATGAATACATTTGTTTACATTGAAGCCGTTACACCAAAACAGAAATAGTTCAATGACTTGAAAAGTAAATAAATGTTTTTAAAATTCTGATTATAATACAATATATACATATTAAATATTATTATAGTATGCACAGCTGGTCTATCAATGTATCAATATTTTACAGTTAAAAACTCGTAACAGCAGAATCAATAATCCGGTTCCAATGACTTTTATCTATTTCTTTTAGCAAACTCGAACGTTTTTTTAAATCACAATCCTAAACAATCTGAATTGCGATCGAATTTTCAATAAAACCCTGTAATATACCTATTTCTTTACACGATCAAAAAATGAAACAAAAAAAAACTCAATTCAAAAAAAGAAGAATTCACAAAAAAATAGGGCACCAAACGTTCACAGACAAACATTTAATTTAAAAAAGGAACGTTCCATTTCTATTTAAATTCAAATCCGTCATCATAACGTAATTTCGCTGCGCTGATCCCGATCCCGATCCAATTCGCGGCGGAGCGCACGCGCACCGCTCGTGACTCTCACGGACATTTTATTACCATAATTTAAAACAAATATCTGATTGTGTGCACCGCATTAAAGTGTTAAACCGAAGGGTAGGGATGTATCTATCACAGCGCCTGAGACAAGGCCCGGTTTTGCTGAACTCGGTTTAAGTAATACTGTTAATTGGTACATTAGTTTGTTTTGCAATTGTATTAAAATAATGATCTTAGTAATAGGCGTTCATGTAAAACGTGAATAAAAAAGACAGTTTTTGTTTTTTACTATTCCGGACACTAAAATTGTATTAATAATCATCATCATCATTATAACGAATAATTGTCCCATTGTTTGGCTCAGGTATCCTATCACAATGTGGGGGGTAGCCATAGTCCACTACGCTGGCCAAGTGCGGATTGGCAGACTTCGCACACCTTCGAGAACATTATGGTGAACTCTCGAGTTTGTAGGTTTCCTCACGATGTTTTCCTTCGTATTAATAATAATATAGTAATATACGCCATCCATCTACACTGGAGCAGTGTGGTAAAGTATGACGTCACAATAAACACCAGTGAATTTTGGTACTCCGCCACAGTGCAGACTGAGCGGGACCTTTTTCATTTGATTTCACTATAAATTATTTTACCTCGCCTTTAATTGTATGTTTTTATTTTATTTTATATCAGTGTAAATAAATAATGTTAGTGAAAAGTTATAGCGATTATCTTTTAAAATAAAGGTTTTTCTTTTGTCTTTCCTTTTTATACTCTAGGCCTCCTTAAGAGTAAATACTTTTATTGTATGTTATTATAATATTATTGTATTGAAGTAAAGATACGTAGTGATATTAAACACGTTATTATAACCACATATTTTGATTCAAATAAAACATGATTTATTTTTCTATATTAAGTATTATTACTTCTTGAACAAAATGACAGATTTGAAGTTGACTTTGACATAACATATCCTGCTAAGGTCACATTATATTTAAATTAATAATGTTACTGACTCAGAAATGGTCACTATAGTACTCAAAATATACAATTATATCAGAAATATCACTACGGAATTACTAGCCAATTTTATTAGCAAGTTAATGTTTTTTTGTAGAAATCCCACGAAAATGACCTCTTTCTTCTTTTACGAAACAAGAAGGTTAATTAAACAAATATATACTTTAGTTTAGTTATAAAAATAACCATTAATGGAAACACTAGGCCGCAATAAACATTCCTCGCGCAAGTCACGCTGCGCCATCACGCTCACATACGGGCGTGTGTGTTGGCAATATGGACCAGGAGTGAGGTTGTATTAAAACCATTATTTAATTAATGAAATAATAAACTATGCACTCCTGCTCTGTGAAATCCAAACAAAATTAATTTCATTTAAAAGTCACTTCACATGAATACTAATATATCTTTATATTTTAAATAAATTTATTTGTATTAGATAGAATTTATAATACATTTTTCATTCGTATATCGTTTTGTTATCTGTGGACTATAACTAATAGAGATTATA
>DWPA01006837.1:0-10727 GCA_018251375.1 Calpodes ethlius
CTAAGTGACACAGTTCTCTGATATCTTTGGGGTGCGAAAGCTATGCTTGTCGTTATATTGGTCTGATCTGAATATTGAGAAGTACTTTTGGTTGCTTATGCGTTGTGGATTGTTTGTAACGTATTTTGAGTTTATTTAAATTGTGATTAAAATCAGATTATGTGTTAATAAAATTGATCTTTTAATTAAAATATCACTTCGGACCCAAAAGTATTATTTTTTTTTAATAAAATTCCACTTCTGAACCTGAAAGTATATATTACAAGATTACAAGCTTTAATATCCACTAAATTACCATGAGGTGGATTTTCGAGAATAATCAACGTATACTTATAACTAGTAAAAGAAGTACATCTTAATACGTACAGGCTAATACATTATCAATTTTATTAGTAATTTTTTTAGCTTTATCTCCATCCATGCGAAGTATTACAAAAATAAATTATGCGCAAGTAAAGTGAACAACGATTTCCCTGAGCATTGCACAGCCGCGCCTAAGTGCGCCGTTACTTTAGTGGAATGGACCGTTTGTTACGCGTTGGCATGCGTTGAGCTAAATGAAAAACTCGTTCGATGACCTTGGGTCCTTTGTTCCGTTTCGTACAAACTTTGTTTAGAACAAACTTCATTCATAAACGTATAGTCTGGGTGCACCTTTACAAAGCTTTAGCGAGATGTCAATGTTAGGAAATACGTCAATTGTATATAAAGTTTTCGACCGATACTCCAAGCTATAGAATAGAAAAATCTTTCTCACTTCAAGCTTAAATGATGTACCATATTTTTTTTCAAGATTTTGTTATATCGCTTTGTCAACACGATAAAAATGTGTATTCATGCCGAATTCCTACAACGGATTGACAGACATGACAATACTATTGGGATTACTTATTAAACTCACTGACTATGCCTAAGTATATCACTAATCGCTCTTTAATACTAACTTAAACCATACTAATGTAGTCGAAATACAACCAAAATCATTATTGATTTTTTTTTTAACTTTCTTTCCAAATATTTATGAAAACACTAATAAATTACGTTAATGAGTATTAAATAAGAAAAAAAAACGATTCGCAAACAGAAAAAAATAATACTAAGCTGTTTTCTCTTAGCGTGTTTTGATTTATTTATAAGTTAGCAATCACAATCTACGCGTGATCGCTACGAACTGTATCATTGTATATATATAGCCAGTTTAAGCACCCCTTAGACTTAGATATCGCAAGAACTATAAAACGTACTTAGGGTTTCGTCCGACTTTGATTTAGTGCAAAACAAAGTCGGTATTAACAGAGTGATCTTTGAATCCGTCTAAAGCGCATGCTTAGCAAAGCCTCAGTTAATAAAATCGGCGACTTATCATTAACTTTTGCTATTATCCGAACAAAAGTAACGGTACTAAATCTACCTTATTATTAGCCGTTTGATATGACTTTTTAATTTGCTTATTTATTGTGCGACTTTACTTTAGTGAATATACCGCATGTTAAACGTTAGCGTGGTAATAGAAGAGCTTTATAATGACCTACAAAGTTTTATTAGTTTACTTTCTCATGCAGGTCAGTATATTTATGCTAGTCTGTCTACTTATTGCAAAGAAAGAACAACCAAGGCTTGTAGGTACCACAGATGCACTAAGGTTACATTTCAATTATGAGGTAGGTATTAGGAGATCGTTTTACAGTTAGGAGGTAGTTATTAGGAGGAAGGTAGTATTCATTTTTAATATTTCGCTGGATTTGGAAGACTCAAGCCTGGTCTGAGTGGCGCAAATTAGGGGAGGCCTATCCAGCAGTAGACCTTTAAAGACTGATAGATAAGTAGCAGATAAATCTAAAACTTATCATCATGCAGGGGCACTGTTCTAAGGTGTACGATTAATGTAATTTTAAAAATGTTTGTTACTAATAATAAATTAAATGTAACGATATCTTTATTTTTTATGCACTTAGTAGGGGATTTTTACGAGAGTTGACCAGACAGGAGAAATGTTTCACGTCGAAAACATAGTTTTAATTTTCGCACTCTCGGGTTTGCGTGTATACATAATTATATTGTTATATGTTCATGTGCCGTCATTTTGACCCCCATAAAACCGGTTTGGGAGTAAATTATTTAAATATTCAAATATAATTTGACTGTTATAATCATTCCATACAAAATCTTCAAGCAAGTTCTGTGGTTTCCGGTTTGTGGGCAGTAATTGCTACTCACTATCAGGTCACAATATTTATAAGCTATAATTATTTATATATATCAAGAAATGCGTAAAAATATGATAACACTTTTCAAAGTTTTGTGTTGAATCATACATTTGTGTTTGTAAATGAAATGTTAATTATCTATCGAGTATATATTATCATCTATATATAATGTTAGCTACCACCCTCTTTCTGGAATCAGCCGCTGGTTATGAGCTTGACAATCAGTTCTTACTTTCTTTTGCTCCCTTTTCTTTGGCCGTTATTATCATTGTCACTCTTGGTGTTGCTGATGTCCATGGGCGGTAGCATCCTTCTACCGTCAAGTGGACAGTCACCTTATTTATCAGCTCTTTCCACGAACATATAAAACATCAAATATGTGTATTTACTGGTCTTTTAGTGGCTAAATAAACTTTAACATTTTCCATCTGTAAAATACAAAGGCCGAATAAAAACGAACAATTATCTCTACGGGAGTGAACACCTTGTCCTATGCTTATGTACTTAATGCGCTGTCAGAACGAACAAAAGGTCTTTTTTAAAAGATTGTAAAAATATGGCGGTTCCCTATTGTGAGTCTACTTTAATCGTATTCTTTTTCCTTTCCTTTATTGTGTTGAAAGGATTAACAATAGTACAGGTACCGTGGCGTTTTTTAATGTTCCTTCAAATAGGACTGTTGTTTGTGAAACTCATTTCCTTTTTAGGATATCATTTTGAAACACCTTTCTAAATAAAGGCCACGTAATGCTAAGTGTTCGCTGTTGTTTCTGGTCACGTGGAGTTCTACAAGTTTTAGCAATGCACGAGTGGCCCTGGGGCGGCGTTCTCGACATAGTTAGCAATAACTTTGTGACCTATTTCAATCCTTTATGAGACTTAACTTATGGCTAAATATACTATTCGACCATAGCAAAATATAATGTTTGACACAATTTTCAGAATTCTGCCTTAGATTCCTTACGATCTATATGATTTATTGGGGTTAACCTAAAATATTGATCCCATCCCCGTGCCGACAGTGAAGGATGTCGTAAGACATGCTCTGTTTGATTCTAGAGATTCACGTAAAGGTTATATTGTAAATCGTTATTTAGTAATCAATATTATTATTCATATTATTGTCGTTACGTGAAATTCGTCTGGTTCACTACTGCACTCTAACATGAGAAAATCACTAAAATCTCGTCTTATAAGCTAGTTCTTATATTTTCTCTCTTCTTGGTGACAGCTAAGTTGATTCATCTGGTTGTTTGTTTCATATTCACGTAGAAAAGGTGTCGTATCGACTAATATTGACAATTTACAATTGAGCAATATGAAGAGCTCCGTAATTTAAGGATCGGTAACAGACAATTTAGACAGAATTTGACAGACCCTTCGACAGCAACCCAAATCATATAGGGACGGTCTGAGATCTGATTTCAATGACAGTTGTAGCCTGTGCGCAAGTTCATGGGGTCTGGAATAATGGACCCAAATAGAAATATGTACCCCTTTCGGAGCACAATAAATCTTATCTTTTTATACGAGTATAAGCCTAATAACCGCAATAGAATTACGATACAAATTGTGAATAAAGATATATGCGAAAGTTACTGATTTAAATTCATTAAATATCGTACAAAGAAATGAAATAAAATAAGACATTAGTTTTCCGATTCATTTATCTGTGACCCTTACATAATTCTCAGATTCATTATAATAGTTTTATGAAGAGGTCCGAATAACTCACTTTTTCATCGCTCATAACTTTCGACCGGGAGTTCTTTTTTATAGATGGAAACAGATAATAATAGTTTCAAGCCAGGACCGGACTATAGGGTAGGCGATTTAAAATTCAAACCTAAATTGATGTTATAGATAGACGCAGTAGCGTGCAGAAGCAAGATACATTTGGTCGATTTTCATCTTCTTTCTTCTTTCAAAGCTAACTTCACATCTCTTTCTTTTATAAATGCTCAAGAATTAGAGAGTATTATTCGCGAATTATGAATACACCTTCATCTTTGCAATTGAATAACAATATTAGTTTATATAAATAAATAAGATTAAGAACAGTGAAGAAAAATAACTAAATCCCACAAGATTGTTGCAATAGTTTTTAACTACCTTAAAACTTATTGGTTGTTCGTCAAGTTATTATGGCATTGCATTGTCTTATTTGTACTCTGGTTCATAATATTGTCCCCAGTAACAATGCATTCCCAGTAACAATGGCAATGAGATAAATCATCCTTATCCTTAATACAGAGGTCCAAAAACACACGGGAATACTTCACGGGCAGTTGTTTTTGCGAAAGTGGAAATTTTCCAGGAGGTATATTTTTTTCAACTTTTTGAATGAGTTCTGAAGTGCTTACTTGAGGTAGTCTTTCCGGCCGCGGGTCTTCTTCAACTTCTTCAACACGACTCCTTATCTTACTGAACACTGTCACACTTAGTAAACTTTATTTATTTCCAGATGATATTCTGCGGAAATCAAAGAATCCTCTTCCGTAATGGTTTTGACAGATTTACTTAATAAGAAAAATTTAAAACGGCGTGGTATTCGATTTTCCCTATCCTTCGCATATGCTAAAAGAGTTACTAGATGGACGAAGGATATAAATACTGATGACTTATTTACGATAAAACTTTAAATTGATATTTATAACAAGAGGTTACACTATCAGGTTACACCTAAAAAGATCTTCGCTAACTTTAAACTTAATTACAACGCAAATTTACAAACGCTTAATAGAATCAAATAATCACTTTGTCGGTATTTTTTAAGGGGTCCGTCACGTCACGTATAATATATAAAGATACGAGACTATTTAACAAATCTGCATTAGAACATCATGGTGTATTCCTTAGCTATGAGGAAAGACTCGTGCCCCATAGAGGACCTCTAATCGGTTGAAGACAATATTCAAACATCCATCATCATCATCATCATCATTACAACCCATAATTGTCCCACTGCTGGGCTCGGGTGTCCTCTCACGAGGTGAGGGTATAGGCCATAGTCCACCACGCTGGCCAAATGCGAATTGGTAGACTTCACACACCTTCGAGAACATTTTTGGTGAACTCACGGGTGTGCAGATTTTCTCACGATGTTTTCCTTCCCCGAGGCAAGTGATAATTAACTAGTAAACATCCAATCGGTGACAAAGCTTACTGACACTAAAAATAATAAAAAAATAGAATTTTATCTCAACTCATCACACGTGTTACACGAAGAATTACTTTACTTACTACTTCTGCGTCGTCAACTGAATCGAAAATCTAAAAGTATTAAAATTTAGTAGTCTAGTAATTAAATTGTGAATATTCCTGACCTTCGTAACTCAAGTTACGTACGTAGAAAGTCGAAAACTCGATTAGAAAGTAAGAAAGAGCTACTATCGCACTAGGGAAAGTTGGTGGAGTATGCTTTTTATATGATAAAAATATCATAGGAGCTTGCAGTGGCATCATCTCCTGCCATGGACATCTGTAACAAATGTCGAATCTTATTGGTTGGTAAAAGAATGCTCGTGGCTTACATAGATATAAGACTAGACCTGCGCCCTGTAGTTGAACCTTCCATGGGTTAAGGACAACGACAAAATATTTAATTTGTTATAAGTATAGAAAAATATTAAAATTTATAATAAAACTCTTAAGTACGGATGAAGTGATATAACATAACAAGTTAACGTTGTAAAAAGAAATGAAAATCGAAAAGCATTAATATTGAATACTGGGTAATTTAGACCTCTATATTTTCTCGAGAATTCTCCTGACCTTCGTAGGTCAAGTTAAGTACGTATAAAGTCGTAAACTTGGTTATAAGATAGAGTTTATAAACGTCGGACATTTAGGTCTCGCCTTTTCCAATGTACTAGCTTACCTGTATTTACGAAGGATTTGAGTACCTACCCTTTATATAAAAGAGGCATTATTATCATAAGTAAGTATTTCTTTTAGTTATTCCAAAACAAGACAATTCATTTCATTATTTTATTTCTTAAGCTGTGATTGCCTCGTAGTTCGAATGTTGTAATTATTTTATTTCTTGAATAATTTTAAAATTTCAGTGTAAATAAAATAAGTAAACATAATAAGAAAAAATTATAGACATCAGTATATTACCATATCCATCGTATTTATATCAATCGTGGATAAACAAGTATGTTTTGGATTTTTCATACACCTTTCTGTATACCAGAGAACTTTACTAAAGTCACTTTTCGTTTCTTATATCTACATAGTTTTGAAAATTAAGGTTTGTTCTCGAATCTTGTTTCCCTATGTTGCGTTAAGAATTTGAAACCAGATTTCTCTGTGAGGCAGAAATATTTTCAAACTATTTGGCTATCATTGTTTCTTAGTAAGTAAGCATAGTTCTACAATTATGTACTTGATATAATGAATTTCTAAATTGCTTGTCATATAAAAATTAATTAAAAAAGAAATCTTGAACTATTATTATAAATAATATAATCAAGAGCACTAATAAATAAAAAAATAATCTAATTCATGATTTCAAATCACAACTAGAACCAAATACTTTCACTATCAGCTTTAACAAAGGAAATGTATCTACTACGTGATTTACTATATTCTTATGTTAAGTGAATAACAATGACTAAAAAAGAGAAACTTAAATAACGTCAATTTCTTTAATTTTTGGGTTATGTCCAAATTCTGTCGTGAATAAAGAATTTGTCAAGACTATTTAGCAAAATAAATATTATCGTTAAAAAATAATCTCTTGTTAATGTCCTTGTTTATCAAATTGATGATGAAGAAATAACAGAACAATATAATTTGTTACAGCTTGCAACAGAACTTACATGGGAGACGTCGGTCGGACATATGAACTGGAGGTGCGGCGGCCTAGAGAAGATCATCTGCCTTTCGTATGTCACCTCAATTTCACTGCCACTGGTGAAAATTATGGAGATATTATACAGGTATGGATATCTCAGTAACAAGACGATGTAAGTTTTTGTAAGTAAGACTGCAAATTTTAATAGGTCACATAAATAAGGAAATGTCATAGTTATTGATCAACTATTTAAATTATAAGCCATACCCTTATGAAAAGGGTTACTAGTTCTCAAGACTCCTTTTTTATTGGAACTCATGTGTTAGTTCGTGTAATACATGACAATTTTCTGCTTAATATTAAAGATAGAACAACTATATATCATAACGCGACCTTGAGTTCAATAACTGGATAAGTGATACCACCATACACCTTTGTAACTGTGACTTTTTCATGCCTCAAAGTACTTTATACGCTTCAATCATATTGGCTTTCGCCTAACGAGCACGTCCTCAGGGCCGACTCGCATAGACGCGCTGTGAAATATAGCGTCCGACTATCATATTGTGACGTCACTATTTTACTTTGATTAGTAAATGTTCCTCTATTCTGTATCTCGTGTCCAAGAGACTCGATAAAATTGGAAAGATCATAAAACTAAACCTTATTGAGTATGCGACAGTAACCATAGGTGGTTTGTTGTTCATGAAATAAAAGCAATACGCTCATATGTAATTACTTTTACAAACTAAAACATCTTTCGGATTCATCATCAGGTCCTGAATATCCCGAGATTTAAAATCTAAACAAATCACATCTGAGAATGTGTACATGTAGCCATATGACTTATCGCACCGCTGGCATACTTGTAGGAACTAAATGTATTTATAGTATTAATTGTGCAAGGAAAATGATACGGATGGAGTTCATTCCTCTTTATACTCATTTAAAGATGAATTTCTGTCATTAAAATGAGATACAAAATAATGTTTTGTTTTAGTGAAAAAGTATGACGGTTGGTCCGTAAGTCTATTTTCGTATTCCTGATGACTATTTGACAAAACTTAAATAAAATGTATTGCATGGAGTTAAACATTTTGTGCTTATAAAACTTTTAAGCCTGACCGAGTCGATCGCTGAATAGATCACATAAGTTCACGTTATATAAATACTTGTACCACAAGGCTCTAATCATAAGTGTTCAATCATTGACTTAGTGCTCAAAATGCGTTTATTTAATGCGAATATTTAAAAACATGTATTGAAGTTGAAAGGATTATGAAACAAGTATTTGATATTTCACGAAATCGTACCTTTTTGACGTGTAATTTATTTGTTCATTAAGTTGTAATCTCATCAATTCTACTTTATATTAATGAAAGCAAGTTCGAAGAAACTTCAGTGGTGAGTAACGCTAGACACTGTATCGACCTAAAGCTTAAACAACTAAAGCCAAAGATAATAAACTTTTGACTTAACGCTCATCCATCAAATTTAATGCTTTATGCCCTTAATAGCCAAATATCAAATCCATATTAAGTAGGGTGTGCTCTTTAGAATTGCGAAGCCAAGTGCCAAAACAAGAGTCATAATATCGTCTTTTTCAAAAACTGAATCTTTTTTCTGTTAATCTATTATGATTACAATTTACATTTTCCATACTGATTTTTCTTTGCACCACAGCTTTCATTTCTTGGCTATTATGACTAAGAATTAAAACTCTTAATATCTGTAAAATTTATTTGGTTAGTTTAGATTAGGTTATGGCCTCATTTTCTTTTAATTATATTTAATTTATGTTATAGCTGTCGACGTCAATTGTATCTAGAGAAATACGTAGTAGGATAATCTGGATTTAAGTAAAATATGAAATAATAAATCTAAAATAAAAATAAGTTATTGGATCGCCATCGACCCTAGTACAACCCTAATGTCCGAATTTGGGAATACTGTGTCCGGAGGCCTTGTAACAATTTTAATGATAATGTAGAAACTGTCTGAAGTTATAATCTGTTTCTGAAACTTCAAATGCGGTCGACATTTTCAGGTCTAGAACATTTTAGTGTTAAAATACATAATTGATAGGTTAAACATCAAGTCAGAACTTAATCTTTAATTTGTTTAACCTAAGTTCGATGCGAAGGTTGCTTGCCAACCAAGTCAGAACTTTGTTTCAGTATCGTAGTAATTGTTTGTTTCTCTTGAATGATTAACTATGTCTAAAGTAATTTTATTAGTCAAGGGCATTTTCGCTTATAGACTGTCATAGGACTTAGCAAACAAATTAGAAGGCAGAATTATAATATATTTTTGAGTACAATTTTACAATCTTTAAAGGGGCACTCAACTTTGATTATGCTGATAAGTTATTATGGATATTAAAATTTTTTTACTATGTACGAGTAAAATAACACTACTTTACTTGTAACTTTTTGATCGGAAGATGTGAAATTGTATTTGTGTAGACGTGTATTATGGTATAAATAAGGTATTCTCCATAACGAAACAAAGATTTAGTTTTTAATTAGATATTAGTCATAACTTAGTTTAATTATAATTAGACTTGGTAGTTAAAACGGAGGCAAAAGTAGTAGTAGTGTGTAGTAAAAGTGTAGTAAAAGTGGTAGTGTCTTAGTATTTCAGGAATAGCTAGAAGAATTTTGAATTTGAAGAAGCCACTTCAACAACTTGACCTTTTTTGATTTCGACTTTCGACCTTACCTATTATTCTTCTTTTAGACATCCATTGTATTGAGACTAACCTTTGCCATTGTTTCAGCTGACATTCGACACATTTACTGTAGGCAAGTTCGTGTCCTTCACATCGGATGGTTGCCCTGACGGTCACATGACCATTGTGGAAAGGAGCCCGTCACCTCCAACTGGGCAATGGTGTGGGTCAGCTTGGGGCTACACGGTCTACTTCAGCGAGTCCGATTCTATAAACATGACACTGAGATTAGACAGACTGAGTCAGCAGGTTAGTACAATATTTTTATGAGATAACCTTTCTCTTAGGTTCTTGATGCTTTTTTGTTTCAAATGAGAACTTAGTGAACATTTTTACTTTGTACAACTAATGTTTTAAATTAAGAACTTTAAAGCTCGTGATTCACGAATAAATTCAGGGATTGTAAATTGAATTCATTGAAAAGATGCAAGTATTTGTGCAAGTATTAAATTTACCTTTTTATGTCTATCATCTCAATAACTAGGTCAGGAAAAGAATCAATTAATTTGAAAATCTAAATGTTCTATAGGTTTCATACTTTAGAATGGTTAGAAAATGATAACAATGTTTAAAAGAAAACATTATCTGGCGACAATTTTCCAACCAACCCGTTCATATATGTTGAAATAATAAATTTGATATAAAATGGTTTTTATCCAATATACAGCTGCGTGAAGGTTTTAGCCCATTAGACATACCGATGTGTTAACATGATACTCATTATATTTAGTAGATATAATCAACCTAGTTTTACACAACAAACACCGAGGTCATTGTTTCTGGACTATAATATCAGCTTAGAGTGGTTATAACGTAGGCAGTCATTATATTCGTCTTTGTCAACAATAGTAATTACGAAGTGGTCCGTAATAGGTATTTGTTTATTGCTTTATCGATCCATAGATAGTTCGGTGTACAATTTTAATAATTTATGTATGATGGTTTAGATAGATACTGAGTGTCATTTAGTGACAGGTTACTTTACGTT
>DWPA01006838.1:0-10727 GCA_018251375.1 Calpodes ethlius
CGCCGTGAAAAAAGGACAAACAAACAAACACACTTTCGCATTTATAATATTAGTATAGATTCATGTGACCGTGTAGTCGTTTTTTTGTTTTATCAGATAAAGATAGCATAGCAACTTTGCAGTGTCACTATCTTCTGCCACTCATTGGCATACCAGGTTCGTACCTGGAATAGGACGGTGGGGATACTAAAGTTAATAAGTCCTGTTAGCATCAGAAGGGCGTAAGAAATAATAACATAAGAAGTAATAAGAATTAGTTTGTTATTTCAAAATAAGATCTCAGTGAACACAGGAATTAGTCCACAGGTTAATCCTGAGAGTAAGTATTAGTTAGTGGTCGTGGTATAGAGGGCGGATTTTCAAAAATCCTTTCTCGATGCCACAGTAATTTACATAATATAGTACCATACTTACAACATTATGTTTCAGACGATCACAAGTATTTAAGTATTATATAACTAAAACATTTAATTGCGGTATGTAAAAAAATATCCTTCTTTTATCCTTGGTTATGTACTGTTCCACTTTACATATATACGTATATTTGGTAAGTGGACTCATATTACAATGAAGCGATAAACATTGTAAATTTTCACGCTCGTTAAACTTAATAAATTTTTAACTTTACATAATCTGTATTGGTTTATTTAAATGTATCATAAAACACGAAATATGAGCGGCAAATAAATGCGACGTTATTGCTTTTCCATCGCGTTCTACTGCAGTTAAATTATTTAAATCACTCAATACGAAATGTTTATGACTCGAGCAGGGAACAATTGAATGAATGTTTGAACGAAGGAGCGGCAACGAGCAATCGAAAGGATAAACAAATGTAGGTTATGTGAACGGATTTGCAATTCCAATGTGCCTTGCTGATAAATTAGGGATACTGCTAGGTGCTGACTTGCTCCGACCTTTTAATTACGTCTCTGTAAAAACATTTATGGTAATTAGATTCGAATCAAGTGTGGATGTTGGGGTTACCTGTGTCATGGTATAAAGAATTACATAATATTAGTTTTTCTGCATTATCTGTCATGCTTACCTATGAAAAATTGTATACCCACTTGTAAATTGTATTTAAGTCTTGTCATTTGTAGTTCCTCAAGAATATTAGGGTGTATTAATTTTGAAGTGTCAGTTTGTGGGTCTGCATGACTGACTGTGGCTGATTTTGATGAGCTATTTTTTTGTTTAAAAGCGGCGTGATCCGCATGTTACCTATCATTAAAATACTGTTGTTAACTAAGAATGCTATTATTTATTAAGAACCACATGATATATCTTGGTGTTTTCAACACCCAATACTAAATTAACATTTAATATTAAGAATGAACACTTATGAGAAACCAGCAGGTTTCATTTATAACACGGAACGTTGAGAAATAAACAAGGAATACAAGCACTTATATCTTGGCCGTAAAGCTAACCAAAATAGATATCATAAAGTGTCAACTCCCACAAAATAATGAGGTCACGATTCTGCTTATTTGGGGTAAGGAGACGTACACGCGGATAAATCATGATTTTGTGTTTAATACGACCACGAGGTTTAAGTACTGTGAGTTACTAATGTATCTTTACCCTTACATCTATTTGTATGTTGGATAATGCATGCCAAAATCATTGACTGAATGATCAAGAATCATCATCATCACAACCCATAACTGTTCCACTGCTGGGCTCAGGTCTCCTTTCACAGTGTGATGGATACAGGCGATAGTCTACCACGCTGGCCAAGTGCGGATTGATAGACTTCACATCTTTGAGAACATTGTGGAGAATTCTCGGGTGTGCAGGTTTCCTCACGATATTTTCCTTCACCGAAGCAACTGATAATTAACCTGTAATGCGCACATAACTTTTTTTTAAATTAGAGTTGCAGGAATCGAGATCATATCCCCACGTTTGGGTAACCATAGTTCGGACTACTAGGCTATCACTGCTGGAAGAAAGAAAAATTAGTTTTAAAATATAATGACATGCTGATTCAGCACATGCATTGAATTGTATTGAGAACACGTTTTGATGTCTCGCGGCAACGTCAGCAGTCTCCGACGATGCCGCGCGTGATACAAATATAAATTCACTTCATCATCATTAATCCGTCACTAACCCACTACGAGGGTCTTCATTCACCATGTGAGGAAAACAGGCCATAGTCCACCACACTGGGCTAGTCTGGACTTCACAACCCTTTAAAACATTACGGAAACTTTCAGATGCGCAAGTTACCTTTTCTTCACAGGTTTTTTCTTCATCGAAGCAAATGATTATTAACTTATAATACGCACACAATTATAGGTAAAAAACACTCGATTATCTTTCTAAATTCTTGAAATTGACATATTTTTGAATCGATTGAAATTAAAATGTCAACACAAAATGATTACAAAACATCCTGATAAGTTTCATCTAAAGCAATTGAGCCGATTCAGAGATTAGTGGAAAAAATAAAAGATAAAGCGAAAAAAACTATTTTTCTAATAAAGCTTTCATGTATTATATACTGAAACCCGTCGTTCAATAATATTATTTACGGAGGTTATGTAAATTATATAATCATTTGAAATGTTGCCCAAGGCATGAAGCTTCATGTTCTCTAACTCATGCTAGGAGTTACAAAATACTAAAATTTCTTTTACATTAATGCTCTGAATCCTTGTGTTGATTTTTGTGTAATTAATAAAAAGTATAATCCTAAACAAATTAAATAAATACTAGAAAAATAATTTAGTGCTTATAAGTACTCCTAGAAAATAATGAGGTCATGACACTCGGTACATAACGCGCTGCGGAGCAGACAGATCGTTCTTGAATTCATATTAAAGCTATGAAAATTTATTAAGCATTTCCCACTTGAATAAAATTCTACCGTCCTTGAACTATAATGCTGCTATTTAATATCAACTTGTTACTTTTTAACTTGTTTTTATTAGCTTGGGTTGTGTGTATGTATGTATGTATGTGTATATGTATGTATGTATGTATGGAACTGAATCGTGGAGCTGTACTTTCACCGGTTTAAGGACTCGTGTCTACGATTGACGGCAATGCTGTAATATGTAAAAAAAATATATTTATTTATTTTACTTTTTACATATTTTTTTCACAAAAGCGTGTTTTATTTATTTTCAAACTATTATTTCTTCATTAATAGTTCTATATTTTTATAGAAGATAAATATATATGTATAAAATTGAAGCTTATACAATTATCATCTTCTAACTCTAGTACTCTAAGATGATTTTTTAAAGTAAAAAAATAGATAATGTCGTCCAATAATCATAGATGTAATGGAAATTGTACCATATGCAATTATGTTAAAGTTTTTAATTCCAAAACATGAAATTTATTTCGTTTGCTGGCTTTAGTATTATATATATTTTGATAAAATATCTTTAGATTTAAGTAATATTTAGACAATGTGTAATAACGACATTATTTGCGTATTACAAGTTAATTGTCACTTGCTTTGGTGAAGGAAAACATCGTGAGGAAATCTGCACACCTGAGAGTTTTCCATAATGTTCTCGAAGGGGTGTGAAGTCTGACATAAATACAGGCGATAATTACCAATTAGGGTCCTCGATAAAATATATCCAAAGATATATTTATATTAGGACTTTCGTTATTATAAACAGAATAGCTGAGATTTATAGATGGATCAATAGAGACTTCTTACCGAGTAGTTACGTCACATTAAATAATTATAAATATTATTTAATCTACATCACTACCTTAATACCAAACAAAGCGATCTCAAACATTTTATTACTAATGATAAATAAATTGTGATAGAGATTAATTTATTTGGTCTTCCCAAAATACGGCCATTGTTTGAATATAATTTTGTTTTGAAATTATGTAACAGCTGTTTTGTGGTAAGACGTTTTCGCCTCAAAAGCTTTTTCCTTCACAATGAAATAATAATGTTATTGTGATAGATGGACCGAAAATATGTTCATGTTTTTATGTCGACAGCGAGCATTGTCAATCCTTAATAATCTCAGAAGCAAAAAATACTATTATTGTATAGGTTTGTCTTTCACAAGATACTATATAGTATTGGTTGTAGAATAATTATTACTTACTTTGGAAAAGGAGAACGTCGTAATAAACTTGATATGATTGATTCATCATAATGTGGCAAGTGTACTTAAGCTGTATTTAAGAGTCATTAAAAATATAGAAAATTCTCATTGAAGGTGTTCAAATACATAATACTTGCGTGGTAAATCGTTATTAAAACACCACGTACTTTTCAGATAGTTCGTAGATAAGTTTATAGATGGCGTTAAATCTAATATGACTCTGGTTAATTCAAGGCAAATACAATGTGTAACAGCGCCATCTGGTGTTAAGCAAGACAAACTAAATGACTTAACGCACCTGATTGTCATACGTGGTAGGGTGTCTCATCTGATCGTCATACGTGGTCTGGGGTTATTTTTGTAACTTTTTTTATTGTTTTCAGAGGAAAAGGCTCCTGGCGAAAGTGGCGCTGGTAATGGCTACATACCGGCCAAGGTTCCAATTACCATCACGGGGAATCCCATGCATGCTGAGGTGATAAATTTAGAATATTATATGTTATCTATACTAATATTATGAAGAAGTCATGTTAGTGAGTTTGTATATAATCGTTATTATATGAGTCGTCTACGTAACCACGCAAGTACGCAAATTCCGGTTGTCTTATTTTTTTTTTAATTTTTAATATATTCGTTATTGAATTGAAGAAATATAAACTATTTTAATGAATCTCACGAACATTGAGTATCTCGAATCTCAACATTGACACTTATTTAACAACCTGTATATCAATTTGTCAACAGGGTGGAGATGCGGACGTTGAAATGTCCTTTTTACATAACAATAACTGCGGTGGTGCCGGAAGCAATGACGATACGTTGCCGCACTCCAGAAAAAATGGCCCAGCGCCTCGACAGTACGTGTAAGGTGATTTGAACTTTATAATTTACATTATACTGTTCTATTCCGTACGGCACCTAAGACAGCTTAACAAACAGTTCAAGGTCACTTAGTACCTAATGAAACGCTACCTTATTGTGTGAGCAATAGAGATGAATTTCGGCGACATTTCGTTTGCAGTGTTGCCGCATTTTAATTCCTACCATTCTTGTACAAATGGTATATTTCAATGCATATGTGATATCAGTTACATCGCCATATTTAGGATGTGCACGGACTGAGAGTACAAAATTTTATTTATTTAAATATAGTTTTCGTTTGGAATGACGAAGCTTGTTTGTGTTTCTTTTAGATGCGTAGTTCTCTTATATGTAAGAAACTAAATGTTGATTAAAATTTACTTTACTGGGTATGAGACTTAAGGTTAATTAATGCATTTAATTTAATCTCAACTGATATACTTTAACGTAACTGTATGATTGTAAATAATTAAATCGAATTTGTTTTCTTTTTATTAATTTAATATTAATTTTGTCGTAAGTTCACTGTAAGATTACATGAAAGACAAAATGAAACTCTGATATTTATTTATGTAACGCTTAATACTTTATGTTAAGATCTGATTCTATTTTTAAGACTAGTGTATAGAATTTGAACACAATATTTTAGAACAACAATGAAATTAACATAGAATTACTTGTGTTCGGTATTCAAATTGTTGAAAACTATCCGAAATACCATGATTACTAATGACAAGACTGGCAACATTAGGTAATGTTGAAAATTTAAAAAAATTGGGCAAAGTACTTAAATTTAAATTTAAAGAAAATATTGTGCAATTTAATTAATTTTAATTTATTATTCGTTTTATCACACAATTGCAAGAGTATAAAAATATTCTTTTCAAATTGTATAAACATTCACGTTTTTCCTAAGGTTGTGAGGTTTTCACGCATTTATAGTCTGTATTCTTTAAACATAACAATTAATATTATCTGTAATAATATCATTCTATTCAAACTGTATCTGTGACATTATTATAACTGCTATTTAAATATACATTTCATACGTAATACTTGTAACTTTTATCATATTATTATCATAATTATGTTGTAGTAGAAACAGGGATCTTTATAAAAGCACTGGATATCGAGTTAAATAAAATTATCATGACTTTTGATGCCTAATGTTTCCCGCCATTTTGTGTTGATCTTGTACTTTGTTGTGGTTTAAAAAATGTTTTATTTGTTTTTGTATGTGAACAAAAAGGTACCGATTTTTCGAGAATTAATGGTTTGTCTATTTCAATGCTTTTTTAATTGAACAAAGTACTGACCATCTGGTCAGCTACTGCGAAGTTTGTACATACATACCTTAAAATAACGAGATTCTAAAAAAAAAAATGTACTTTTTTGTATTATTTTTTACAATTGCGTCGGTGATTTGTCTAAATATTACCAAAATATAAAGAAATTTTCAAAATTAAATGATTTATTTATTTGTAGTAAATTGGTGAATTTCTTTATTATGATGAAAATTATTATTACTTTATCGGATTAGTTCCTCGTTCTTCCCGCTACGTGGCGCTCTTTTAGGGCCAATATTTCCATATTTAAACTTTTTATTAATAGTTATGATAAATTTTATCCAGTGTATTTATATTGCAGTGATTATACGAAAAAATGCTATCAAATGTTTTAATTGGTACAAAGATTTACATACGTTTGATATGAATAGAACGCTTTATGAACTGACCTTATTAGGTATGTGAAATAAAATTTGTGAATATTAGTTTAACATATGAATTGACTGCTTGTAAAATAATTTTATACAAAATTTTCATGGAATTAAATACAATTTCACTTATAATGTTTATTATTTTTATTACCTTTTATTACATATTATTGCAGCTCGGTCGGTTAATCGACTTTTTAATCTATTCTGGATAAACACTTCTACTACCGATACAAGTAAATATTAACTAAAATACGTAGGTATTTTTTCTCTGCGTGCTTTTTGCAATAACTGAGTGTGTGTTCGTGTCACCTGCAACAGAAAATCTTAGCGCGGCGTTTTGAGTGTGTGAGCGTGTTTAAAGAAATAGTATTGAGTCAAATGTAATTACAGTTTAGAATGATTTTGTTATTGGAAGTAAATAGTGAAAAATGTCTTGAAAAAAATATCATAAAAATTGATTTATGTCATTTATATCAACTGGAATTTGGCATAGGTACTAGTGTTACGAAAACTATAATAATAATGTTAGGTTGATATAGGAGCAGATCTCATAACGGAAACGGTAGTTGGATAAAAATTTCAGCGGCAACTTGCAATCTGTTATGACGTGGTCTTAAAACCTGTGGAGAAAAATATGAACACGTATCTTTATTTTCGTGTATGATCTTACGACGTTCGAACGACGAACGTTTCCCGCGCATTTTAACTTTTACTCATACATTATTTCGTGCTGCGCGTGTTTTTGGAAACAAAAGTTCGTTCTTTTTTCAAAAAACTCTTCTAAAAATTCGCGCTGCATTGCGTAACTAACGACGCGGCGCGGACATAGTTTCCGAGCGTCACTGGTTGCTACACGAGATTTTTATTCGCGTATTAGATTAAACGACCTGAGTTTAGGGTACTGTTGGAAATGGTGTGTAACTTATCTCTGACGGCAGTTTCAATACTATATGACTAACCCATTAGGGGCTTAACAGAGAGATATCTATTTCTTTCTACTTTTATCTTCTTTTTGCATCGGTGATGATTTTGATTCTCCTGACGTCATCAACATCATCAAATTGTTATCAGTTTTTTTTATATTAGATTATGATTCAAAGAGCAAAGGTCCTTTTTTAATAACTTTGGAAGCCTACATATAGAATCACTCCATAAAAAGCTGAACCCAATTGTTCAAAATGTTCGAAGCAGGTTTGATAGCCTTTTCGAAGCATGCAAGCATTAAAAAAAATACACAGATAATACACAGTACAAGAAATAATACCGTAACTGTGTTAGAAAAATACTGCACAGATCGACGTCTATTGATCCAGATGTGGATGGAGAATGAGGAAAATGTATTCACTGATTTACATGTGGAGCTTGGTTGTGGACTCATCCATGTGGCTACGTCAGTCTGGCGAACATTTTCGTGAGATAAGTATATTGAAACTTGAGTCGCGTACAATGGAGATTCATTGATAACTTTCTGGTAAGGTGTACTTAATCAAGTGTCCTGCGCTAGGGGTTCCGGATTACATTTCTGACTGAAGCAGGTAACATTAGTGTATGTTTTAATCCTACTGCAAGAACATCAGATTCTAAAACCTTAAAAAAATATAATGTTTATTATCCTATTTCGACGAATAAAACCTTTCAAGTAACTACTTATTTGTAACATTGGTTTAGTATATAACGTATAAATAATTTCCCGCCAAAATTCAAATGGCCGTCCTCTTAATCTCAGAAGCAACATCTGGCACAGAACATAAAATAAAATGTCCATTATTAAAAAAACATTAATTGTTATTTGAAGTCATTTAAAAGTTTTGTTCCGCGGTATTAAGCCGCGACATTAACTGGAGGCAGTACATCGCGGGGGTTTATTCGCAAATTAGCTTTTACGGTCTCCGCTAATGTTATTATGGTGTCGGATAACTGGATAATTCTAGTAAAAAGTTGAACGGTCCCATGCGACTGATTTATAGACTTAATTCCAGGTCTAATTGGCAATCTATTGTGATATTTATGCCCGTATTTAGAAACGATTGGTCCATTGTTTATTTCTTGACTAACCAAGTATCAATGATATTGATACTGGGGGTCCACTAAGGGTGTCGATTATATTTATAGAAGACTAATTGACTCCGTGTCGCTGTGGCTTAAACTTACGATATCCAACGAGTAATATAGCAATAAAGTTAGCCAAATTATTGTCAATCCAAAACCCTCGCCAATGCTGATTCCTGTGAAAACTTCCTTCAAGTGTATAAAAACACTCTAATTTTAAAATAGTTGCAGCGAGTAACATAATAGAAGTAATAACTCAATCGTTCCAACGTTCGTTCCCTGAACACGGAGTCCTGAGTTTGAATCTTGCATGTTTATTTAATTAAATAAAATGTTAAATGCGTATTACAAGTTAATTACCATTTGCACACTTAAAAGTTCTCCATAATCTTCTCAAAAGTGCTTAAGACCTGCCAACTCGTACTTTTCCACCGTGTTGGACCATAACCTATACCCATTATTTTGGGAAGGAGATACGACCTAGCAGTGAGACATGGGATGTGATGTGATGATCAAATATGTCACATGTATAAACATTTTAAGCCATTTCATTTACTTTACGTGTTTTGCGGTCACATACCACCAGATATCGAATTTTATATAAACATACTTTTATATAACAAAAGTACCTAAGAATAATTAAGTATATCCATAATATGACATTATAAATAGGTTAATGAAATCTAATGTAAATTCTTATCCATATGATATCAACTCAGTCATATAATTTTCCACAATAAAAGCATCGCACACAAAACTGCAGTATACTTTAACAAACTCGAACAAAACAATCTATCTGTGTACGCAGAGCCCTTATTTACTTTGACGAAAATAGAACATTTTGTTTTGTACAGCAATGCAAATACTACGTCAGAGCTTTTTGTAAGTAATAGCTGTCGACGTATTTAATGTTTCGTGGCGGCTCGCATACCTGCGCATACTTCCTCGTGTAAGCCTGGTAAGACGTTTATTCAGTATAAAATGGTCGTGTGTTATGAAAATACAGCCGTGTTGAAAACTTGGATATATCCAATACCTGTCATATGTTGTTAACGTATCACATATAATATTTATGTATGTATTAAAGGAAGTCTAGGAATAAATATAAAAACCATCTGAAGATTATACCATCGTCATTGAAAAGCCAAAAGTACTAAACCGCCAAAGACCATTTTACAGGAGATCAAATAAAAGTATTTTATATTGCACAAAATTGTGCATAACTTTTTCCTAATTTACTTATCTAAATGAAGAAAAGCAAGTATATAGAGCTGTTACCTATCTGCTGAAATCCATATCTTCTACTTATTTTTTAAATTAGATTATAACTTGCATTATTAGTATTTTCCATGGTTTACTTTTCAGATGCTGAAGCGTCAAAATATTGCTCAGATTGTAAGGAAACCAAGACCAATCAACGCACAAAAAAAAATTTGGTCAAAATGGCGTTTTAGTACTATTGGCTTCCCCATGACGATATAATGCGTTACTCTTAACGGATAAGGTCTATTCGTCTTCTTGTTTGAGACCGATCAATACCTGAAAACCGTCACTCTGTTATTTTATTTTCAATGAGAAATATTTATTTTAATCCGTCTTATTAATGTATATTATTTTATTATAAAATTTTGACAAGTCTCCAATTATATACTAATTGAATACAAGAAAACTTTGTATCCTTTTTTAAAAGTAATGCACACACGAAGAAGCCTTGAGATTAAGCGTACTTAGTAAAACTTTATACCCTCTAGCCTAGGCTTGTGTGATTCGACTGTTCAGATCAAGTGTCGAATAACGAATGCGTCTCTCAGAGCTCCTTACATTTAACATGAAGATTAAATCGTTCACTAACGCCTCCAAGCGGTGACTAGTGCCAGTACAGTATTATAATCAATTACCATATTTTATTTACAACTAGATGTTACCGACGGCTTCATCTCTGTGTGAAAATAGAACAGCAATAAAAAGTTTCAAATCCTTTCTACTATTGGTGGAAATGCAAA
>DWPA01006839.1:0-10727 GCA_018251375.1 Calpodes ethlius
AATTATATTAAGAGAATGGATTCCATACAACAATTTGAAATTAAAAAAGTGTTTAGCATTCGGGTCGCATTTATATTTTTAACCTCCATAGCAAAAGTTAATTCGCCCACTGGAGATGTAACTATAAACCAGATTACTCGTTTGCGGTGTAAAAAGAGAAACACGAATATTATCGTTCGCTGTTTTAGCTTCATTGTGAAGACACTTTATTCTAATGTACTTTGGGTGATAACAATCTTTTATGTAACCTACCCTTTATGTAGGTGTCATAATCGGTTAATGAAACTATATTTAAGATTAGTGATCAAAAACATGTTTGTGTAATTCGATAAATAGAACTCTCAAAACTCACAATCTATTAAAGTTATAAATACCCCCAATAATATTTTGAGAATGCATTTGCACTTTTCATGAGGTGAAATGATGGTCAAGCATTCATTTATGAGAGGTAAAAAAATTAAATTGGGGGGGGGGGGGGGGGGGGGGGGGGGCTTTGATGTATCAAAAGTATATAAATTTAACGGTCACATTAAAATATGTTGCTCCGTGAACAGTTTTATAGACTACCTTCTATATATATTGCCATATTTAAGTTATTAATAAAATAGTTTTTCCCGACTACCTTCCATGTATATAGTGTATTGAAGTTATAAATACCCTCAATAATAGTTTCACTCGCAATGGGTTTTACCGTATCGTTATTTTGTGCTTCCTATTTACGAGAACTTAGTTAACCGCTGAATCGCTACTACGAACTAGCGAGCTAGTTCGCGGAACAGAATGAGCAACATAAACAGAATAACGTTTGCCTACATTTTGAGGATAATCAACCCGAGTAGCTATAAAACAACAAAGCGCTTGTGCATTTCCTTTTATACCCTTTAGGAGTTTAGAGAATAGACAAACTACACTACATTTGTACCTCTACGAAGTATTCATAACTATAACGATTAAATATTTTATAGGCATTAATATCACTGCGTGGTTTTATAGGAACCTCGTCACGGTAATTTTGGAAGAAGAAAAATATTTATCAAATTTATTCCTCTTTAGATAGTGAGGACTTTATGACCACTTTAAGATTATATACGATTAGTTTCTCAGTATCATATTGAACTGAAGTGAAACATGAAAAATATATACCTCCATGGTAATATACATAGTGTACTTGCGATGTTATGATACATGTTTTTTGACAACAGATAACGGTACCTTACTTGTAATCATAAAAAAATTGGCAAACTTCGTATTTCCTTCGATGAAAATATTTTTATAGTAACGCCTTTAAAAGGTTCCTTGAAATAGTTACACATAAAGCATTATTTTACGTTTTTAACACACCTACTATCTGTAACATGGAAATACAATCCATGTATCAGAATAAGTTTCAAAATATTATTAAGTACTATCTCTTTTCTATAGTGGTTAAGCAACTGCATGTTGAGTAATGGATATATATAATATTGAGAACATGTTAAAAGGATTTACTTGCATTATAGAGTTCATAACATATCCAACATGATCTCACACAGATTTACTATTTACATATTTAAAACAATAGGCAATGAAATTAAGTTGCGTATTTGTTTAGTAAATAAATTTAATTGTTGAAATAGGCGTACCATTTCACATCCCGTCATTTATTCCCTCACTCATCTATTACAAAATTGATTCGAAATGATCTAACTACAGTGAATTTTCATTAATTTATGTTGATTAAAACGAATTACGCTTGTACGGGTACTAATTTGTTACAGAATGTATTCATTGACAATGAAACCGCGTTGCATTATATTATTAACTTCTATGTAAAATTGTTGGGGTTTGTTATTACAAATATAACCAATAAAAGATACATTTCTATCTTTGTACTAAAATAAATAAAATATCAGGGTATTACTACGATATGCGCTTACCACGTTAGAATGCATCTGTACTCTTCATGAGGTGGAATTATGGTCAAGTATTCATTTATTACAGGTAAAAAAACTAAAATGTGGAAATTAAAGAGCTAACTATAATTTACCTTTGATATATAAAACCTATATAAATATAACGGTTATATTAAAAATATGTTGCTACATGAAAAGTTTGCGATTATTGTGTTAATTATAATTTCAAACATATTAAAATATATTTGATATTCAATAATTTTATTGTTCATCTTTGTATAAATAACCACTGTTAATTGTACAAAGTTCATATTTAACGTTCATAGTTAAACTTCTTGAAAAATCGCTTCATATCCAGAGAAATCATTAACTTATATATTGCAGATTTTCGTTATCTCAAATTGTAATGCTTATATGCTTACCTCACCTGTACTTCAGATCTTAATAAACATAATTTTATCAGATTTCGTTATGGCCGCTTATCAATATATCTAATACTTTGGTGGATGATTTATTTTTTTAGATCACTTAATATAGGCCTTCATTTCTATTAGGTACATTAGGTAGATAGCATATCTCAGGAATAGATTCCTATGTCCCAAGCTAGAACCTACCATACATATACCTATACAAAAAATCTTATAAATCGAATGAGTTATTTCGAATGTCAACGTTTGTGTATTAAGAATATATTATTAATAATGTTGTAACATACATTGATGTTTATTAAGAATATTATAACATTAATTTTATTCCAACCAAAAAATTCACGAGAAATCTGCATGTTGTATCGAAGAATGTCACATCGGCTGACAATTTTAAATAAAAATGTCTGAGTGCAGACGCGATGTTACAGCGATATTATGTAGTGCTTTCACGGAGGCGAATCCCACTTAGGTATATTCGGCAAATCTTCCACACTTATTGAATTTCATATTTTAATTCTTTAACCAAATTATAATTATGCGTTTACTTCAGAATAATTATAAATTAATAAGGATTTCTATTAAATTGATAAAAAATAATCGCTTCTTACACGTTTTACTTAAATATTGAACAAATCTTTAGCAAATCGTCTTTTAAATTCGATGGCAAGTTTCCAAAACTTCAAATTACAAGTCCCTGCCACGTACGATAAAATTGGTCATTTATTTTATGATCTACGATTTTATCTCAGATTTACAGATAACTTCTTGGTTTCTTATTTGTTCAAATTGAAGTAAATCGAAGAGAGATAGTACCAAAAACAAAATTGAAGTAAAATATGGTGAATATTCCTGAACGGGCAGCAAAATAAAGATTTATTAAGTATCTACAATAAGTCCTCCTATATATTACACTATATCAAACATCGGATATATTCTTAGGATTTAAAAGTATTTAAATTACATCTACATTATTATAAATATCAATAAATTACAACTATATTAAATTATTACAAAACTATTCATTTTTTTAACCTTTTCTTAACTTACAATATTTCTTAGTTTAATAGTAGGTACCTATGTTTGTTGAAGTCCAATTGAATACTTACTACTACTTTTTTTCCTACGAACTTGAAATTTGATACATCATTGAAACCAAAACAATGTCAGCTGAAAGAAGAAACGGCTTATCCGATTCGAATGTACCTTCTGGATTATATTGTGATAGGCTTCAGTAACATTTAGTGATTTTTTTTCATTTAAATCGGTAAAAAAATTTAAAATTGTGTAAACTTATCCAAGTTGAATCTATGCGGACAAAGTCGTGGGCACATCAAGTTCTAATATAATAATGCTGGCTAAAAATAACGACTCGATAATTGACCCGTCTCTTGAATTTAATATTTAAATAAAACTCCGATAATTAAATCAAAAGAACTTAAAGACTTTCTACTGTTGATTCTAAAATAATAAACGAATGGATTTAGTTTTTAAATGGTATAATATTCTATCAATAAAGAAGATTAATAATTTATTCACCTTACAATACAGCCCTTACAAGAGATAGTACAATTGAAAAGCTATAATAAAAAAGAGCCCAAACAAAAGGTAAAAGGACGTAGGATTCAAATGACTCAAGAACGTTCAGGCTAGCGATAACTCTATTAGGGGAAATCCATTTTTGTGTCTGCTGTCTGATGTTTACGAAAGAATTTCTGATTGATATTTATTGTACAATAGGATTTTACAGTTATTATTGTATTAGTGAAATGAAAAAACACACCAGTACATTATTCAAGAGAATAATAAATATACCATAAGTTAAATATCACGACTTATTGGCAATTATCGGATATTGTGGAGTGCGAGCGAATTGGATGCACTAATCTGATTACCAATAATATAATCCCTTGTATTGTTATACTGCATGTAGAGTAAGACCTGATAGCAAATCATCATTTGTAATAATAATTGTAGCATTTAGATAATAATAATAGTGTGCTTAATCCTCCGCCGTCATAGCACAACCGCCGGCTTGTTTCGATCGTAAGTAATTGACCGATCAACTTCGGTCGCGATCAGTACTTGAAGATTGATCGTTAGTGGTAATTATAACGCTTCAATACCTCGAAAGGCTCATGAAAGCGTTATCTGAAGATAACCGGAAGACCTACGAAATCGGAGATTTATCAGATTCTTCTTTTCAACTAAATCGCTCGTGGCAGAGCGGTCGTGGTCGTAATTCTGTAGATGTATTGCCATTTCTTTGCGTTGACCGTCATTGACACATTTATTCATGGGGTCACCCACTGCGTTCTTCATTTGGTCAGTCAATGCTTCGGTGACCCAGTGCGAGTTCTTGCTCCGTCAAACTTACCCTTCTTTGCCTTTTAATGGATCTCTCCTCTCTTCGCGACACGTAACCAAAGGACGTTAAAATGCGCTTCTGTATGATTGTTAGACGCTTCTTGATACTGATTTCTAGTATTGAAACGTTAATTCTATTTATTAATTTCGATTAGATACCAACTTACTTGGCTATTACCAAATACATTCTAAGAAGTACACTGTAAGAAATAAAATTTTATCTTCTATAAAAGCAATGTACACTCACGTGCATTAGTTGTTTTCAATTTCGATTCATAGCTTGCTTCTTTTTGCGTTTACATGACTTTGCAATCAACGCAGCATTCATGTTTGGACCGGTATATTTATTAAAGTACGAAAAGGTAAAAACATTTTACGATTATTTGAATGTTTTTTTCTGTCAATCAATAGGTATACGTAAAAATATACAAACTAGATATCAAAATAAAAATATGTAACATTGTATATGTAATTTACATTTTCAGTAATCCTATACTTTAAATGAACAATTCTAACACATTTGTATGTGTTTTACTTTTCTATAATTATAATTACCTTATTAAATAATCCTTTGTTATTCGCTGGAGTAATATATTCCGTGCCTATAAGTAATACGAAGTACTAATTAGTTTTAAATGAGATCGAGACGCAAAAACACTAATGGTAACAAAAACATAAAGATAATACACTTTCCTTTCAACATCTTTGCAATTCCCATCGCAGATGTTTTGCTTGCTCGTTATCTAGCGAAATAAGTATTATCGTGCAAAGTATTATTGTAAGGTCAGCATATACTTATATAATTTGTTTTGCTTTCATCCTCCTTTGTGGTATTTCTATTACAGAGGCCGTTTGGCAAACTTATTACTAGAGTCCTATCTTATGACCACAAAAGGTTTATCGCCTGTACGCTACACCGGCAAAACAGACTTTGTATCGATTCACTATTGTTGTGCAGACTGTATCGAGTATAACGTTGTATGTGTAAAATATTGTGGACTGTGTAATCTCTTGCTGTAGCCTATATTTTTGATGGCTTGGATGTCCAATATATACTCTGTATGACATGAGGTGTATCGTTAGGTTACCTCTATTGTTACCCGAGATAAATCCATTGGGTATTCCGCAAGTAAGTCGTCGGTGTGCGATGCCAAAGCTTCTTTATGTGGCATGCGTACTTATGGATTTCAGTCGCAAGGGGTTTCAATTGCAAAAAATATCAAATAATCGGAAACCTCTACTCTCTAGAGAGGCAAACTATATCTCTTATATTTATTTTTACGTAAGATAAGTTAATGCTTGACTACTATACCTGCTGATGGTAAGTGGGGATGTTGAGCGCACTAATTTATAAAAAGCCTATTCACTCTCCTCTTCGACTACAATGGATCAAATATGGTCTCTATGGTCAAAAATTCATAAAAAATATGTACAGTATGTATGACAAGAAGTTGTATTCAAAAAATATTTTAACCACGCAGTCTGATCTTTCTGATATTTTGAATAATTTCCGATCATCCGTACAGCTCGTTGGAATCGTAGTTGAAGTTGTAAGCCTTAGCAAGTTCTCAAAGCATTCGCTTTGAGTCGCATCTAAAGAGATGGATTCGAAATTATGTGATTTCCCCCAAGCTATATACCTACTTGCCCACGAGGAGAAATAGAGGAAGTGACGTAAGAAACTGCAAACAGACTGCTCCCATCAACTGCCTAAGGAGTTAGAATTCTTAGCTATAATTTTAATCTGTTTTTCCATTGATTTTATTGTTACCAATTACCATTTTTCAATGTTACCATTTTGACGTACATAATTAACCCTCTCTATAAAGGTATACTTGGATAGCAAGGTGGGAACAACAAACAGTCTTGCTTATCCTTACATTCAAACTACCCATTTCAACATGATATTTCTGTATGTTATCTTATCTCATTATCAGAGGAACAACGGAGAATTATTTGTCGATTATTTCTTACCAGAAAATGGAAATTTTATTTTCTATATATGTATATGATAAAAAGAACTATTGATATTTGAAAATGCAAAAATATCAATTTACTAAAAAAATACGTTATGCTTCGAACTGTCAATTAAATCAGCCGCAGATCTTATGGATCATTGGATATCTTAAAATGAAATAAAATTTTCAAAATTATCTACTTCTATTTATCTTCGTCTAAAAATGTTTACCACATCATCACTCATTCATTATTTTTTTAAATAATTTGTTTCAATATTTACTTTTCAATGCCGGTCTCTTAAAATACAGATAAGTTTTTCACAGAACAATCAAGAGGCTGCCTGATAGATTTTTATATAAATAGCCGGCAAACGAACAAACAAGCGACCTAATAGTAACTTGCAAATAAAACCACAAGCATTATCAATGCATCGCCGACCAAGAAGAAAAAGAGAATAAGGATAAGATAGACAACAGTCAAAAGCGTTCATGTCCATCCATAAGAGTCTGTCCATCCGAGAGATCTGCTCCTTTAGATAAGACATTTTTCTATTCACGTTCAAACTCAGAAAATGTTTAGGAATAACGTTTAGTACAGAAAACGAGTGTCATTTCTCATACATTATAGAAGGATGCGCATGAGTAGAAAAGCCTATGTCTAGATCAAATAGTATTATTAGCTGCGAAAATGTGTCATAGGAAGCAAAATGCATGAAAAAGCTTCACAATATACTTGAAATTGTGTGGTACCTAACTACGTAGATAAAATGTTCACTATTATCCATATGTAAGTACCACATGGAATAAATTGCGAACTAAATTAAAATTACATATCCATCCAAAATCTAATTGCAATTTCTATAACGTAAACCTTGAGAACTTATTTATTTTCACGTTTTACCTGTATTCGTTCGTAGGTACCTCATTCAAAGAGGTATTTTCCAATTTATTCATACAATAACGCCCTCCTAAGCAATTCGGGCCGTAACTACATACTAAACCACCGCTTTCACCTACAGCCAATAAAATGTTAAATTACGGCATAAATTTGTAATACTACGCAGAAGTTACGAGTTCAAATGATGAGTTTGCAAAAGCTCTTAATCGGATCTTTTAGGTCTCGACGAATACAAATCCGCTGGACTCAAATCGTTGGGTAAAAGGTCCAGCAATCAGAAAGTCATTTCGCCAAATGTCCTTTAAGGCTATTGAAAGCCATTTGTATACGCGCCAATTTGAAATAGACATAAGTGGTTACAGTGGAAAGGACAGATTCTCTGTCCCTTTACCTAATCGTATATGTATTGAAAGAGGGTTCCCTCACACACGCGTAACTGAGAAAACGTAAAAAAAATGCAACAGATTATGTCAGTGTTCATTTATAATTAAAGAAAAATATGCGGCGTGTCAGTCGTAACGCACGACTCGAACGGTGTTACATAAGTACTATTTCAACTGCGAATATGTTGTTATGCAATATTTTACATTTGCAAAAAACTTATCTTAATGTATTTGTTAGAGTTTATTTACCAGTATTTACGCCAGCACAATGTCAAAACAAAAAAAAACTAACATTGTCATATTATATCAAAATTGGTATTTTGAGAAAAAAATGGTATTATTAAATTGAATCACTTCGTCACTCATCATATCTTAGTAGTTTCAATAGATTTAAATTAATTTAGTAACGCTCAAATCTTTATTAAATAAAAATTACTTATTTTTTTAGTGCATATAATATACCAGTGTCCCGTAAGGATTGGATGAAAGTTAAATCGGCTTGAAAGTAGAGCTTTAAGATGTGACAAAAACACCTTACTAAAAGTATTGCCATGTTCAAAGTTTTGACCTGTGTTTGGATTTTTCTGAAATTTGGCCTCTTTACGCTACTTTTTATAGTTTAATCGACAAATGATCAAATGTTTCAATATAATTTTTTTTCAGATATTTGGTCTACAACAATTGTGAAAAAAATTGCACAAATTTTAAGAGAAAGGAGTACCTATTTTGAATATATTTGTCTTTGATCAGGTGATGGAAAAAAATATCAAACAAGTATTGCACATTGTATCAAAAATTAACATCAAAAGCCTGATAAATACCAAATACAAAAAAGGCCAAATACCAAAAGCAAATACCAAAAAGATAAAATAATACGCTACTCTCTATTATGGAAACCTTTAAACTTAAAGCTATTTCAATGTCAAAGAGGTTCATAAGAACTAAAAGTTATTTTATATTTCTCTGCTTTGATTCGGTCCATCTTGAATTACGAGTATTTGACACAACAATATCAAGTATTTGTTTTCCAGATTGTAAAACTAAGTTGCTAGAAGCGTCTTTCATTACTTGGGTCGTCTTCGGTTTGAGCAAAAGAGAAATAAGAACTGTGTAGTAAAAGGAGACTAGGGGACTAGTCAAATTTGGCAAAACATTGGCGTTTGAGATCCTTTATATACTTATTGATAATTTTTGGACAGTTTGATAGTAACAAGGCAAATGATTAAGAATAAATATTAAACATATTTTGTAGATTGAGGCCAAAGGGTAATACGCAAAAGTAGGCGTTAAGGTTACGAAACTCAAGGGCCACTGTGATAAGTAGAGTTGCAGCTTTTTCTGTTTTTTTGTTCAATAATGCGATTTGACGACCGTTTTTTCTTCGAGATAACACGATTAATGAAATTTACTTTACAGTTCAGTATAAAAATAAATGTACTACACAGTTAGGTACGTGAATTCTCATAAGGTAAGGTATTTGTGAGAAATATTTTCACAACGCTCTCGTATATAAGTTGGAAAAAGGAATGAACGATATAAATCAAGGACGCCAAGGATCTTCTAGCAATTAGAGGCGGAATTTACTTATTATTTATTAGGCTATAAATAAAAGATATATAATTACACTACTTCAATATAATGGATAAAATAAAAAGGTATTTAATAATATGTGAAATAGATAATTAATTTCAGTTCCACTGGATCCAATTAAACACATATTTTTTTTAAATTCACAAGCATATTATGATCTATATTGATGATTTTATTCGCATTCACCTATGTATTTTGTTTACCTCAAAGTCAGCAATAAATCAGACAGGTAGTATAGAAATTAGGTACATTTTGTTCAGAAAATTTGCGTATAACATTCTACAAAATTTGGGACCACTATTAAGTGATACCGATAATGACCGATATTATTTCTTGAATATCGATCAGACCTCCTCAGCGCCATCAACATAAATAAACACAATATAACAAATAATAAAATTCATGCAAGTATTAAAACAAGTCTCAGACTTGCGCCAAGAAAATATTTTCAACAAATTATCGATGATTGCCACAAGTTTCCAAAAGTCGAATAACTTTTCTAACAACAACTGTCTTTTTGTTATGAGCTTTTTCTTCCACAAATAGTTCCTGTGTAAATAAGCCATTACAGGAGAACTCGTATTTAATTAATTCTACTAACGTACTACTGAAACCCGTTAAAATTTTATCACGCAAAATTTTTAGAGGAACAGCGTACTAAGCGCTGGAGGTGAATCCGGGATTAAAGTTATATGGAGTCCGGTGAATAAAATAACGAATCTTAGGCCAAGAGAGATTGACATGGATACAAGGATATTCGAAGCTCTTAGTTTAAGGTATAAAAAAGTCACTTATTCTTTCTTCTCAGATGTGTATGAACTCCATGGGCCTTCAATAGGGTATTCCACACTTAGCTAGCATTATGGACTTCGATCTTATTATTACGCTTTATTCATTTGTAACAAAACATACTTTATTTTATTATAGTATTTTTTTGCTTGTATACATTTTAGTAATCAATTGTCTACGGTGCTGGTTAAAGATGATCTAAGTTTTTTATTTGTTAATTAATTTTTAAGTAACCCTTGTTGTCAACTGTTTGTTGACCCCAATAAATAATAAATAAAAATATTTATTCTGTTATTCAGAGAAATAGAATTAATGAAGAAAGTCCCCGTAAACGAATTATACATATAGTTAACTAGCTTTCCGCCCGCGACTTCGTCCGCGTGATCCCAGGCTATCAGATATGACATTTACGTTAAGCAAGGAAA
>DWPA01006840.1:0-10726 GCA_018251375.1 Calpodes ethlius
GTGTTATAAATACAGTGATTATAGAAAATACATAGATCATTCAAAACTAAAATTATAAAGATACAGTCGAATTTAGATTGCAGAGCGGGTCCTTAGTTATTGATTATTACTTATGAATAAAAGTGAAATATTCTAGTACACCTACCTATTTTAGTGCATGAGTTTCCGAATAAAGCTCAAACCTTGGAGCTTTCAACGAAGTCCTTAATTAAGTTGGGCAATTTCTAGTAGATGAAAAAGACAAAGTTCGTTCAAGTTCGCCCTATATTCGGGATAGTCAAAGCTCATTGCACGTGGAACATTATAGTCACGTTGTTAAAGGCATGTCTGTGTTTTTGTTTTTGTTTTGTATTACTTTTCTTTCATTGAAATGGAAGTGCTTAAAGTTTATAGCATAAAAAAATATTGACTACCATTGAATTTTAAACTTATATATTTTAAAAATAATACTTATGTCAGCGCACAGATAACGAATAAGATACATATAATGTTTACATCGAGAAATAAATAACACAAATTAACACATAGTATAAACAAATTATACAGACCAGAGACTACCCTTAGCGTTCGAAATTCGACAGTAATTTATATATTACGATTGTGTGTCACGTTGGTGGTAGTGGGAATAATGTTAATTTTTATTAATTTTATTTGTTTCTTATATATATTATGTAAAAGTATTAACTTCTTACTCTTCCGTTCACATAATTAACTTAAAAGGGGTACAAAGTTTTTCCTTCACGTAATGTATATACCGATATAAAGTTTAAACATGCTGAAATAATAGTTTAACATTATTTTGTCAATATGGTATTCGTGTCAAGTATTGTTATCACGTGTGGGATGACGTCGTAACTACAAACCGAGTGACGTAAATTTTGTGATCCATTTCACACTTCGCAGGCAGCACGAAAGAGCATAAAGACGCCGTAATACTGCCGGTAGGTGTATGTCACTGCATATATCGGTCAACTTTTCGTCATCCCTGTATGCGGTCGATTCAGGTTACTTGGTGAAAGAGCTTTAGAGAGCGTTTCGTTGCAAACTGCCTGAAGCTCCTGTTGCAGTTTTACCTACCTATATTGCAGTGTGTACTACAATTGTCAGATTTATGAATTTATAACGCATTTGGATTCAGTAGATCACAATATATGACAGTTACGTATACTCTACTTAGTTTCTTTTCAGGGTTTGAATAGAATATTGTTGGTAAAATAATCGATATCGATATAAAATATATCGATAAATTTTATTCCTTTTGATTTTACAATAGTTTTTAATTTACTTAACAAACAATAGATGTAGGTGTGATGTACATTACACAACGTACATATAATAATTGTTAATAAATAAGAATATAAAAAAATAATAATTCAATATAGTCTTAGAAGATGTCGAACGCCAAGCCAAGAATATTATTAAATTCTCTAAATTCAAACAGAAGTAAATGAAGCCAATAATTTCACGCCTTTGTCCAAGATTGCTTTGAAAATTACTTTGCAACCGAAACAACAACACGAGATTCAAACAATTTGATTGTATAATACATTTTAACTTTTGAAATAGGTCGGCTAAAGTCAGGGTGATCTCGTGTTTTTCGGTTTCAATAAAAATAAGTTATAGCAATGAGTTCTATAGTAACGATTCTCGAAGCGCCAAAACTTTCCGAAGACCCATAAAACGCAAACCAATCTCGTTATGAAGGATGCTTGTAATTGCCGTTGTAAACTGGTGGTATCCACTGCGGGTCCCTTTAAGTTTACCCATCCAAAGCTTTTGGCAATTCTCATTGAGCCATCACTCTTATTCATTTTTAAATTCAATTCTACAAAGTGCTTCAGGCTATTAAAAAGATTAACGATGTTTCGGAGATCTGCAATCATCGAATGGAAAATAATCGTATTTTCAGGTTTGTAAATTTAAATTTGGGTAGTTGCTTTATTTTATGGACTTTAATGTTATTTTAAGCTTCCGTTTCCATACGATTTATGTAGTTTGGTTTATTTAATGTCGACATTGTTTGTTTTATTTAAACAAGCGCCGAACGTGCAGACCGGATCACTACCGATCGACAATATAAATCGTTTATATAAAGAGTTGCCTTCAGAGCATAATGAACGCTGAAACTAGTTATAATTTATACTATAATTTTGTTTGGAAAACCGCCTTTGTACAAAAGATACTCATGGTTCATTATTAAATATGATCCGTTAATAATACAAATTTCATGTGAGTTAAGTAAAATAATATCTAATAAATATATCGTAAATTTGACGACATATTTGCACCGAAATGAAATTGTCGTTATTTGTGCTATGCTATATTTTTCAACATCAAAGTAACGTTTGAAACCCATTTCTATGTTGCTTTTCACAAAATGAGCAAAAGATTTATAAGAAAGTTTCAGAGAAGAGCTCGAGGGTGCGAGGTACTTCGTCAAGCCGTTTGAAATTTCTGTTTCCCCTTTTGTACTCTTCAAATGACGTTTCACTGATTATATCGTGGACTTATCCTAAGCAAAAAGAAACGGCTCCCCTTATTTCTTAAAACGAAAGAGGAAATAAAATCATTACGTTTTACAAAGTATGTTTATTCATTGACAATTGTTAAACATCCTTAAAATAAAAAACTTAATCAAAATGTTGAATCGACTCCAAAAATATTAACTCAAAAATTTTAAGTAATATATTAGAGAACTACAATTGGTTTTGAGGTTTTTAAAATACATACAATTACACCGATATCAAAAACATTTACATTGTGTAGTTTCATACGTCATCATTTTAAGTTAATATACTTGGACGCGGTTGGACTTTTTGTTAAAAGTTCTCATTTTTTAATATTTTGTGTACTTATACGTACATAGTAAGTATGAAATTTCATGTGACCTAATTATTTTATCTTATACATTTTTTTGTTGTTATTGTATAAGAAAATTCTTAGTCGAAGAATTTCGATGAAATTTTCGATGAAAATGAATAACCATTTTTGGTTCGGAAACTATTTCTAAACGTTACGAATATACGTACTCCTCGAAGCGTAACGAGGCGTATTCCATTTAATATAATTTATACATCCACAACGTTAGAAAAGGATGTCAGGGTCAAGCTCTGCGAGAAGGTATACATACAAAAAGGGGAACTTATGGTTCTGGATAGTTACAGTGACATCGCGTCTACTAGTAACAATGGAGGTCCATTGTCACTCTGGTCACGTTGCTCGGAGGGTTGCCGTGCTGTAAAATTGTACGCAGCTGCCTGAATTCTCGATAGCGGTCCAATTTTACGACGGGAAAAAACGTTCGCCAAAGCAATTATTTGCAAACTAGACCCAACTGAATTAGGTACGTAAGTTCTTGGTTGAGTTTGTTTTTTTCAGCATGCCCTTTTTTCGCTGAGTTTGTATTTAATTACATTCTAGCACCCCATCTCGTTCCCTTTTGAAACGTTTATTCTTGGACTTTAGGTTTAGGTACAGAGTAATGAACAATTACTCAAACATTAGTTCAAAATCAACGGAAACTTAAACTCTTTGAGGTACTTTTTTGCTTTAAAATTGTATAAACTGAGAAGTTGCAGAGTAACGGGGTTATCAGGTATTTGCTTGCTGCTTTATTTATTTGAAATCGTCATATTTTCTCAGGCAAATAATAATTGTGTGTAAAATATGCCCTGACGGACATAATGACATTAACGCGACCTACTTCAAATGCCTGGAGTTCGAAACTGCAATTTCGTACACAGATGTCTTTAATAATGTATAGAAGTGTTGAGGTTGGATTTTAATACATTCCCACGAGATTGGGAATAAAGAAGTTTTATATTTGCGTTTTAAAGTTGCCTTATTTACGTAAATATAATTATGAGAAACTTAAATTTAGGCATGTTAATAGTTGAGCGTACTAATAACTAAAAACTACTTTCCGACTTTGCCCACTGCTTCATGTGAGGAAGTTAAGAATATTATTTTTAAGACAAAAATATTTGTAGTTACTGTATTAGTTGGTGTTTTTATCTTACTATAGAGCTTACATATATAATTTCGAACTTGTTTTGATCAGTCAAACAATTTATTGTGTTACGCTAGGCAGCTTAAGAAGCAGTTCTTTCTTTTCTTAGTCTCTGATCTTTCTTAGACGTATTGATGATGACTTTAATATCGCTGACAACCATGAACGATGACCACTTTCTATCAGATGCCTTATCTGCTTGTTAACGACTATACAAATAAAAACAGTTATCCAACGGCCTCTGGTAATTACTCTTTCCTAGTTAGTATCACGGACCTCTCCATGTACGTATTTACGTACGTACCGTTGCAAAAAAAATATCTCGTTAATCGATTCTCTAGTTCACATAGTCACGTCCAGATATACGATGACATGTTGTATTTCATTAGTAACAATACATTATATAATATCTGACGCATGGGTGCATTAAAGTTCAAAAATGTATGATCTAGAAATCGAAACATAACCATGTGTACGCAAAAATAAAAAATACATCTACATACTAAATTTCATGAAAATCGGCAAAGCGGCGGAAGCGATACGGAAGTCGGTACATCGCACCGCCACCTGGAGTTTGGTTACATCAATGGGCATAGCATACAAACCTTCTCTGTGAAAATATACACATACATACCAATTTTTATAACGATCGGTCAAATTGTTTCTGAGTTTATCGATTTCACATATATACAAACAAACTTATTTATATCACTTCTTTGCTTCAATAATGTGTTATAAAAAACACAATTTTACAGTAGAGCACTTTTTAACTTACAGAAAAATATTTTACCTTATCGTGTGTTTTACCTTTATTGTAGATTACGTACTAACTTAGCTAGTTCAAATCATAAGAATGTTTTGATAATACATTAAATTAAGTATAAAAATGGCCAAAAAAAAAACCTGAGTTTTCAAACTTGTCACGTTATTGATGCAAAAAAGCGATATATAGATTATCAGTGAATAATGCCCGGTCCTGTAAGAGACATCTTCATACTACTCTAATGTTATAGTGTGTTCTCTTTCTCTCTACGTCATTTTCCTCCTAAGTATCGTGACCAACACTCAACTTCTTAACAGCTTCACGCCATTTCTGTCGGTTTTCGGCACTCCTTAAAACATTATCAAGTGTTTAACGCTTATAAAATTGAGTTGTGAAATGTTTGTTGGAGAACCTTTATAAATGAATTATGGTGTTTCAGAATAAATTAAAACTTATTTCACTTTTAAGGTAGGTTAATATAACTGTTCGTTTCATAATATTTATGTTAGTTTCAGTTACAGGTACACATGAGCTTGACTCCTATTATTGCTTCGACCACAGTTCCGAAAGACGCTTTGTCATTGAAGGGGAGAAACCATCAACAAAACTTACCGTTACACCTTTACACCCAACGTCATAATTCCACACAATATTGAAATGTATAAGAATTGTTATAGGTATACTACATCGCTGGCAAAAGTTGAATAATAACTCAGTGATATGGTTCCGACATGACTCCACAAAACACTAAAAACCCAACCTAAACAAAGATTTCTTAGGATCATTACAAAAAAAATGTTTTTTTATGTCTTACATATTTGTATATGTATATGTATGTTACCGTATATAATACTAAATGTTACCCGCGACTACGCACGCGTGTGTGAAAAAAGCAGCAATAAAAAGGTTGTCAATTTCTTTCTATCAATGGTTGCCAGGCAACACTTTATTAAACACTTCCTTTAAATCGACTGAAATATACATCTTAATGGATCTTTCCACAAAAATGAGATGTTCTTTTGCAGTAAAATGTAGCCTATAGTACTCGTTGTCTTCCCAACTATTTCCCTACAAGCTTTGCGTCGTGAACAAACAAGAAAACAAATAAACAAACACACTTTTGCATTTATAATATTAGTATAGATTAATAAGCTATATTACACTTCTACTCGTATATCTTTAAATTAATCCCAGAATAAAAGAGGAGTGTTATAAGTTTGACGTGTCGAATTATGTCCATGTTACTTAAGTACACAGTGTGTTACTCTGTGTCAGAGGTTCATTAAGTAAAAACGTACAAAGTGTTATAATTATGTAAAAAATAATTAATAAAATACACATAATGGTAAAGTTCCTTGACGCCACGATACTAATTTGACCTAACAAAATATGAATAGGTTATTTTAAGAAAAAAAAAATTTGAGGTATTTGGGAGAGTTTATTTTTCAATAAAACTGTTTATTTATTTATTTATTTTTACACAGCAACAGCATTACACACAAAAAAATTACATAAGTTTTATCTTATAAGTATAGATGACACGTGTGCCTGCCAATTATAGGCGTGAACATCCTTCAAAGTAAACTGTTAGTACATGTACGATATCTGTAATAGATGCAATGAGATGATTTACTAAAATAATCATCTACCCCGTGTCGCTGAAATACGTGGACTACAACTGTAATCCTTCTGACATGAGTATAGATAAACCACTTTCTAATTAGTACTTAATCCACATGCGCCTCGCTACGTTACACGTAATAGAAACTCAGTCGGCTTTGTCTCGGGAGCCAGCTGGTCGAGCTCACGTAAAGTGGCGAAGGGAAACGAAAAGAACAATTGCTCAAATAAAGACACCGGCCACAGTCAACGTAAAAAGAAGTACAAACTGTACAGTCTGCAGAATCATTTTTAATACAACAAAGAAATGTTTTAAATTAAGAACTATTTAATCCTTTTATAAACTAATGTGATTGTTTGTCTTTTCTTTACATAAGGGAGTTAAAGTATTGCATTATAGTAGAAAAGTGACAAAATATCTACAATAAGAAATGCTTTAATATTTTATAATTTATTATAACTAATATTTTCTAAATTGTCAAAAATCTGCTACCCTGAAGTTAGCCAAAGTCATAACAGACCAGCCCTAAATCTAAGAATTATACAACAAGAATAAATTAAATCACATTATTTGCAAATTTACGGAAAATAATCTGGGGGTTTTCAACACCAATGTTTTCACGTAAGTAATAAAAATGTATAACTTTCGTTGCGGACCGTACATTCCATTTGTAGGGTAGCTGAACTTTGCACAAGTGGCCGGCGAGATATGCCGGGACACGCGTCCAGCCCTAATTGTGTGTTTGAGCTCTAACGCTCCAGCGCTTTACATAAAAGCCTGCGGTTGGGTCTAGATTGGCCATGAATTTAGTATGTGATGACTATTACTGAAAGCATTCTCGAGAATATAAATTAATTATACGTCAAGTGACGTCATGAATTTTAGAAGAATCTGTATATAAAAGTTCATACTCGTCGACTTGTGTCGCTTAATGACTTGCCAAGTTATCTATTAACGGAGCGTTACTAGTGGACAATATCCCCCCGGGTACTTCCACATTTTATAAAACACGGTGTGCCGTCAACTAGTTGTTTTTCGTTAGATTGTTACGTCATATCCAACTTTCCATACATCATTTCATATTGTAGAAGCAAAGTAGAATTTATTAAGTATCTTTAATAGTTTATTTTATATTTAATAAGTTTAGTAAAGGGGTTTGCAATTCACCATTCACAAACATCGAATAGGACTATAGAAGGGACTGTAATTAGTAAGTCCTTTAAAAATATCAGTAGGACTGCGGAAGTTAGGTCTGGTGATATAGGTTAGTCCTGTTAGTACATTTAGGTGATCATTCAGTTAGTTATTATTTGTAACCGAGTATATTATTATAGTACATATTAGTTAAACAATAAGTAAATCTTATAATAAGTGTATCTCTCATCGTAATATTGTAAACTAAGAAAGCTTTGGTTACATTTGTTACTAAATTATAACTATTACTACAGTTGATTTACCTTGAAAGCGTTCTCTGGCACTGTGGGCCGGCTAACTTAATGTTGTTCTTGTTGCGTGTCCATAGATACTGGCGCGCCCTCTGCCATGGCAATCAGTATTTTATTAAAAATTTACGATAATACAATAGTAGGGTGGATTTCATGGCCTCTCGTTCTAATGCCAATGTTGAAAGTAGTAGTCAAATGAAATGTAATGAAAACAATTCATTGCATTTAGTAGATAAAGGTGGTACGCACAGTGTGGTGCAGAATACAGAATTTATGTTTTAATGATGTGTGTATATGTGTGCACCTGCGTTACAGAGAATTCTAAACTTTGGGGCTATGCGTGCATTAATTGTGTCGGCTAGCCGGCGAAGAGTTGTTAATAAGTAATAAACCGAATCATTCAAAGTGACATATCTCCTTTTGAGTTAAGAAAATTCTGTCCACATAACTAAGTATTTTTGTACATCATGAATGATGATAAATATGACGATACAACTTCTTAATAATAAAAATTTAAATGTAGTTTATTTATTTCTCTCTGCATTTAAATAACATCTGTTTTCATCCGAATGTTGTCGCAATTTACGAATAAATTATGTTCAAAGAGCTTTTATGACTAGAGTTGCGTTTCAAAAACAAATAGCGAAGCAATTTACTTCTGCCAACGAGTCGTAAAATTCCAAAACGGTTTTTCATTTAGGGTTTCTGTCAAACTATTAACATAGGTACGTTACGAGAGCGAGCTACAATTTACTTGTTTGAAGAATATAAACGCACATCGCTTCAGGCGCAGAGCTGAGGCAGGCTTAAAGCGTCCGGTTTGTACAAATATTTGTAAAGTGAGATTTCGTTGACTGCGGTATTAAAGTCCTTTTATTTCAGAACTCCTAAGTAGCGGGTAACGACTCATACAGTTTTTTTTTTATTAAAATGTCGTGTTTTTATTTTGCTGTAATTTTTATATTTAATACTTTATAATTGCGGGTGAAAAGTAAACGCGGTTAAATGATGGGAAAATAATGTTTGTTGAAAACTTTTATTTCTTTTGCAATGTTTGTTCGTATGTTTTTTTAGTTAAATCTTGGACGCTGAATTAGAACTACTTACTCTTAACCTACAAAGTTAAAATTTGACACAAAGCTTTAGTTCCGATGATATTGAATTGTAATACGTATGATCTGATAATTCACCTCGGGTTAGTTCTATACGAAGAAACTACTCAATCATGAACAACACTGATTTTTGTGTATTATAAAAGTATATTTTGTAATTTAGTATAGTATAGATATCTAATATTATAAATTTAGTTACTTTGTATGTCTGCCTGGCTGTTACGCTTTCACGCCTAAATGACTTGAGAAAGGACATATGATAATTTTTATCGCGAAAAAAAAGGAATGAAGAGGTTGAAATAGGGGATGAAAGTATGTATGATAGCGCGCGATATAACCGAATTCCACGCGGGCGAAGCCGCGGACGGAAAGCTAGTATAGATATAAAACCAGATGGTTTTAAACATAGCATGCAATAAAAAAGCCTTATTGTAACTTGAATTATGATCCAGCTTCTGAATGATAACAGTGGTTGTCTTGGAAACACGAAACCACTTACTGTCAAGTTTGTTTTCATTTCCCATCCAAATTTACCGATTAAATCTACGATTGTCTCCGCTCTTCAGTGACATGGAATTGTATTCGAGTCTTGCCTTTCAGTTCAGAGAATGATACCGGAGTTAATTGTGTACACAAAGACATAATTTCTGTTCGTACTTGGAAGTTTAGTACGTGAGTGAGTTCCAATGTATTATTATAAATGTACAAAGTTAAAGTGGTCTTCACGTTATCGTTACTGGAAAGGTAATAGAATTAAAGTGCCATTTTAATTATAATCTATACACATAAATAAAATTGGAGTGTTTGTTTATAATATTGAAATAAACGTTTTTTACTACATGCGTATGAATATATGGTACATACACCAAAATAACATTTTTTACAATTTTTGTCTGTCTGTTTGTTCTGGCTAATCTCTGAAGTGGCTGAACTGATTTCGATGGGACTTTTATTGGCAGGTCGCTGATGTAATAAGGTGTAACTTAGATATCTAAAAAAATAAAGTAAAACACTTTTTGTTAAATTCCTCGCGGACGTTGTCGCGGGCACCGCTTGTGAGAGATGTATCGTTAGATTGGTTTTTTTTTTGCGTCGATTGGTCTTTCTTGGCGATCAAAGCATTATTTTGATGCTTTAGGGTTTTAATGCACTGGACACCTAATACATCACGACATACATTGAGGTCGAAATACTTGGTCTTCAACGTCATTATATGCATAGTGGGACGGTCGCGTGCGCGCGCATAACTTTCATGTCTTCATACGAACTTTACTTTGAACCTGAATTCTTCACGTGCTCTCAGGTGAGCCACGAATATCTCTGTATAATGTGAAAAACTGCAGCTTTAATATACTTATGCTCTAGGTGAAACTTTATAATATACACTTTATTTCACACTTTCCGAGATTATATTTAAGAGAGAAAATAGTGAAGAATAAGGAGGTTTTAATCAACTCGTAGTGCAAAGATCTGTATAACATTTCTCTATGAGACGGTATAAGGGTATTCACGTCTTATACGGCAATATTTCGATCTAGTTACATGAATCATGGTCAAGGCTAAACCGTAGTTTGTGGTTTATCTGTGCCTGTTAACGAGTAGGGTAAGAGGACAAAGTTACACTTGACTGCGACCAATTAATGGCCCACTATTACGCTTTGGTCTGTCTTCATAATTATGTAGATCTAAAGTACTGGGTTGTCCAGAAAGTTCGTGTCGATATTTAAGGACAATTAAAACACAGCTCATTCAAATATTACGAAATTAACGAATTGT
>DWPA01006841.1:0-10726 GCA_018251375.1 Calpodes ethlius
ATTCAGGACCGGCCTGATTGGCGCAAATTAGGGGAGGCCTATGTCCAGCAGTGGACTTTTAAAGGCTGATAGATAGATAGACTAGAAAGAAGTCTTGCTTGGTCTACGACTACCTTCGTAACAATAATCAGTTCGAATATTTATATCAGTTCGTATGTACGTATATCTATTTCATCAAATTTTTTACAGAAACGTTAATGGTTGGTCAATATAATAGTAGTATTGTTGCAAAATAAAAAAAAAGTATTAGAGAAAGTTTTGTTTTTCTCATTTGACAATATCATGTCAAATGTCATATCATGACAAATAAAGAAGTTTTTCCGAATTTAAATATTCATGTTTAATTTCATTTTTGTTTTTATTTAAGAGAAGTTAACAAATTACTCAATCAATTTGTCTGCGGCCAGTAATACTTTGGTGTTATATCTTCTATTACCTACAAAATATGGAAAATTGATTCCCCGTCAAGTAACCTCTCTGCATGATTTTCGAATGTTGAAATAAAAGGCAACTATTAATATATGGCCTGCGATATCAATCACGCTTTATGTAGTACCTATATAAAGTCTTCCCTATTACGTTGGCTCAGCAATTATTTCGATTAAAAATTATTCTTCACATTCTTTGTTTGCTTATTATTTTTCACATTGCAACATTTGAAGGTCCCTTCTCATCATGGTCAACCTTGTCTCACCGCACGTCTCTTTAAATAAACGCCCTCTCGCTCGATGTAAGACAGATAATCTAACTACATCATAGGTTATAAAAATATTGTTATTAATTCTTTGTGCATTGGAGGTTTAACTCCATAGAACTTTTACGAAACCTGAGTTGCAAAAGTCTAAAGTTTTGGTGTTTGTATAGGAGCACCTGGCTACAACCTATAATGGCCCATCACAGGACTCTCCTCATCACTGAAAAGGTCTACAGCATTCCACTACTCTGCTACAGTGAGGTTTCTGTATTCGAAAACCTCCGACATGGTCTAAGGTTATCTTATGACAACCATCACCAACCATTTTAAAAGCCCTCTAAAGCACAAAGATGCTCAAGAAATTGTACAATCCACATAGAGTCTTCTACTTATCTACAAATACATTTTTATATTCCCAAACCCCGAAACGAACTACTGCCATACATTTACTGTTGTCCATTTATATTCATGATACATTCCTCGTGTCAAATTATGCCTGTTTGTGAAACAAATTTAAAAACACAAAGACAGCCCGCTATGTATACTAATATCGCACCTAACTACGTGAAGCAGCTACATCTAACATCTAGGTTACCTAGGCGGCACCTAGGGACAGATCGCCCACCTCCCCTGCGCCACCCGCCACCCCCGTCGCCTTGGATAACTCTCTTTTTTCTCAACTGCTCTACACCGATATTAAACACTAGTTCTATACTTCGGTAATGCTTGCTTCAATATATCGGAGTAATACGGTCATTGTCTCACGGTATATGTGACGGCTTGTAGTATACACATAAAAACAATAGGCATTAATTTGTTTACGTGTTAAAGGCTGCTTAAGTGCAATCCAATTTCTAAGTGGTACAGGTTAATAAAGACACTTACATAATGCAGGCTGGTAACGATACAAAAAAAGATAAAATATTAAAAATGAAAACAAAAAAACTATCCATATAGTCTGATAATGGTTTGGTCGCTGCCATTCACCTATGTAACCAAACAGAACTTACTTCAATGTGGGAAGTAATCATAAATATGGACTTCATTTTTAAATTCCATCATCGTCTAAACTTTTTTTATGTTAATAGATAGATATATAATTCAGAGAAAAATTGTAACCTACACACTGTCTGAAGTTGATTTGTGTTCTTCGATTCACTGTGCGAAGACACCAACTGTGTGTGTGAGTTGAGTGTGTTGTTTGTGTTGATTATTGTGTTCAAAACTTCAATCTTACACTCAATTGGATAAAGAACAGTATTCTAAACCTCATCACACTTTTGAAAACTTATATTTTTTGTCGCAACTTTAATTCCGTAAATTTTATGAATGACGTCCAAATTCAGGTACCACCACCTACTACTACCTACCACCTTCTAAAATTACCTTCAGTCTCGTTTACCTATCGATGATTCAGTCATAGATTTAAGAATGTTATATTCCGGTTGCAACATGAAGACAAACCAAGAGGTTCTCAATAGACCCTCCCGAGGAGTGACGCGGCTGCGATATTGCTCCGAGCTGGATTTCCAGTTAACTTCCAGTAGAAATTGAAATTCCATTACGAGATTGCTTTTTCGAGTGTCGACTTCGCGCCCGCTCGTAGTCATGACGCTACACGACGGGTTACGTTTTTATTAATGCGAATATTGGGGTTTAAACTAACTTTTGGTGTAATTAATGACTTGACGCTTTGTTTTATGAGGATGACTTCTTGCTCTGTGCTTGTGTTTCCAACTACAAACGTTGTTACGTCACTAAGTGGGTAAAGCATCCTTGCGTTTTGTATCGTAATACGTCAAAATATTCATGTTAAAATTTATGAATGAGTTATGTTAAATTAAACACACAGAATCAAGCTACAATGCTCATGTTCCGAACCTTGTGACAAATTGGATATGTAATATTGCAGATTGAAAAGACCGGACAAACATGTTTTGGATTTTCGTAAATATAACTTTCTATTCCATTCCTCCTAATAATCGTCTAACTAATTTCTTCTCTATTTTATATCGAGAAATTCTATTTGGTTCGGTGAATGATGGGTATTGTTCAATTAACGTTAGGATTAATTTCAAAGAGAGATTTTCTTCCGCAATTAGTTTATTCATAACAGAATTAAGTTCGCGTAGCAGGTTACGACTTTTAAGCGTATTCACACCGTAGCGTTAGCCATCCCCCAACCGCTTAAAAGCCTGCAAAACTACCAATCCCGGCCCGAAAACGTACTACGCACTCCCATGCAAAGAGAAAAAACGTAACAAGAAAATCTACGTGACGTGAACGCTGCCAATAGCCAATGGTGGATCGAACCTTCGCTTTCCGAACGCCATTATCTATTGACCTTCGAAATACGGATATCAAACTGTATATCAAGGAGATAAAGTTCAAATTGTTCGTCGACGAGGTGCTATTCAATCCGGTCGGTTCGATATCGAGAGTGTATAGAGCGATGTGATTGGTTGATCGGTTCCGCGCTATTGGGTAGCACGGCGCACTCAGCCGATATCGCTCGTACCGAAACGCCTTCGATAGGTATTTTACGTCATGTTCGACGGGTCGTGTGATTGGTGCGGTTGATCGTGGCCGTCGCTGTTCGAAATTCAAATGTGTTACATAGTTCAATTCTCCATATTCTTTATTTGAATAATCATTCATTCAATTGTATTAATCAGTTATCGTTAATCGATACTTCGTTCATTGCTCAATGTTTCTCAGTAGATAAGTATACTACTACATTATAAATAGAAAAAATTAAAGAGTTATTGTCATACATGGAGAAAATAAATGTTCTTTTTCCCTCCGATTTCATCATCAGATCGGCGGTATCATCTAATACACAAATATTATTACTCAAAACAAATCAAACAAGCTCCAATTTATTTGTGTTGCGTCCTTTTATTTCAGAGATCCTGTGACCATCCTCCATCTCCATCTCTGTCACAGAATTATATTGCATTGGACTTACCTATTAAAATATTCAGCTTAAACAAACACTGGGAAGTGGGTCATATTATAATTACAAGATTTGTTTACAAACAGACATAGGACAGATAAAACTAAATAAATTGTAATTATATAATATCAAGTACGATTAAAATAGCTATAGCAAAAAATATCGCGGCAACTCTCATGGTTTCAAAAGTACTTCAAAATGTCAGTATCACTGGACACAAATTCTAAGCTGTACGTAAAACAGATTTTCAAGGGATAGATACCAATCTATAATAGGTTCCATTTGTAAGAGATCTCGAAAGTTCTCTATATACTTTAGTCTGTCAAGGATGTTCCTCATGACTAAGAATTTCATCAAGAAAGATCGGTTATATTTTCTAGATCCACACCCTACAGTAGAAATAAGAAATGGAAGTCAACAAATCAAATCCCAACTATAAACTTGAACACTTATCATCGCTGTAATAGTCAAATAAACATGTCGCTATTGTCCAAAAACGAACATTCCGAGCGAAGTAATCACTTAATACTTTGGAAGCAAATGGAACTGAAAAAGTGGAATGAAATGAATCTCGATCCATACTCGTAGCTGGCGAGTGGCTGGTGCCTGGTGACTGGTAGCCAGACGTGAAAAAACTATAGATGATAAGAGAGGGATTTGGTACTGATGAAATCAACGATTGAATAGGATTGTACCTACTTAGTTAAAGTTTTTATAAATTGTATATTGTTTAATTTAGTTTAATTATAACTGAAGGTGAATTACAACAGTAGATTATTTTTTTACTATACGGAACGAGAAAATCTTGCTGGTAACCATAACCTTCATAGCTTCTCCTGAGAGAAGAGGTCTGCAGGTTGGCCAATATTTATGTAACCTTTGGCGGTGACCTGAGTGAAACCCGGCATATTACCTTGTGCTATAAATAAAAAAAAAACTACGCACGTACAACCTAACTAATATTTAACCGGCGAGATAAGGCAAATATATGTGCTTTTCCGCGCACTTATTTAAAATGGAAAATATTTTCCCGCCGCCGCCGGTGGGCGGAAGTGACTGCGTTTTCTTTTATCGTTCGCTCGATTTGATATTATAATGCCGTCTATTCACTCAATTAATGAAATTCCAATGGAAGTTCCTTTCTCACTTCTTTCATAATAACAAGAAAAAGAAAATGCACTGAATTAATTCATTAAGATTTTGCTACTTCTAGCTGAGTTTTGTATGAATTTTATTGGAAGTAAGGTAACAGATTAATTGGGCACGAGGCTACATTTATGAAGGCTTCTAATGGACCTTCTTACGGTGTAAGTAGCAGGTAAATTAATAATAAATAATGTTGTGCATTATTGACGGTCGCTAGACAACATAATTGAGGATAATCGACAGATAAAATATTAGCAACGACCTCTTATCGGTTGATATTGTCACCACAAATAACAATAATTCCGAATAAATTACAAGACATATTTTATTATTCACGTTTATTTGAAGAAATATGCATTATTTTTAACATTCATCAGTACATTAGTTATAATATTAAGCTGCCTTGTCCAAAAGTGATCTATCAGTGTAAAGGTGTGACTGAAATTGTAATAATATATCGGAGTTTACATTAAGCACGAATAGCACGCAAATTCCCAATTGTTGAAGCAATTTCCCAAACAGCCTCCCATCGCCCCTCGCACGATCCTGCATCGAGCACGAAGGTGTCTCCGAGCACGCTGCAGCGCGATGTATACGTCGTCTGCACTCGATGCCGGAACACCGCCACCGCTAGTGCTGCCGTCGTGTCGATGTTCCTGTCGATAGTAATATTCTTAAATGTTAAGTTCGCATGTTCATAAGAATGCGTAATTAACGTTCAACTTTTGGTAATATTACACAGTGAATAATGCTATTGCTATTGCAGTAATGTGGACGTCACTGAAACATATGACACAAATGGTTGCTCAATGTACTATGATATCTTGAAGTGGATTACTTGATTATGACAATTCTTTAGTACAAGTAGGTGTTATTATGTATTCAAAATAAAAATATTTTTAATTTATTTCAAAACTTAGCAACTTTTTAATATTGACTCAACGGATCAGCTGACTTCTTGCTTGACTGCCTACATTAGTAACAGAGATAACTCTACATACATTTATGGATTTAAATAACATAATAATTGCTGACAAGTAATTCGTTTAACTGAAATGTTGATTTGTAAGATTGCTTTGAAAATAAGTAAGCATTGAATAATTCAACACTGCAATATAAACAACCACAATTTTAAATACTTTTTCGTCATGATTTGACTTTAATCGCTATTATTAAACAAAACTTTAATTGCATCAATTGGATAACATCATGCAATTATCGACATGAAATTTACGCATTTACCTCACTAAAGCACTTCCGATATCATATTTTATATTTAATAGTGATGCGCTGCAAAAATTCCCAGCAGATGACTCTCAGCTTATAATATTTTAAACAAATTAGTTCTGCCGCATACTAAAGCTGGTACGCGATATGATGGCGGATATTAAGTTTATTTTGACTTTTAACTTTACAGCTAGCTGCTACTGCAGGCTGCCTTATAATTCTAAGTTCTGTCACATGCATCTTCTCATACGTGCCAACTATGTAAGGCGGACTATCTTTATGATATAAATATCCAATAATATACATTTAATAGGCTACGAATAAAAACAATTCACTCATTTTATCGATAGTCGATCTATTTTCTTTATTTAGTATTTTTTTGATAGCTATTAAGCTTTTAAATAGTGTTGTCAATAAAAAATGTTTGTCATATCAGATTTTTTGTTAAAGTTATTAGTACTAACGAGTAATTAGTTTAATGATATTGCACTAGACTACTTTAGACGGTTAACATCTCGTCTCTTATTGTTCTGTGCAGCAATATAATGAAGAATTAGAATGTAAAGTACTGCAACTACCTGTCAAGCATTTAGTTAACGAATGTTACAGATCAGGAAGAACTGATTAAAACATACAACTCCGTGTTTTTCTCAAATTGTCTTCTTGATTCGTCTAATTTCGACAACTAAATGTTTATGTATAAGGTAACTGTGTTAATATGATGGTTGTTAGTAGAAGTTAGAAGATGTTCCACCTTAACCTATGTATAACTCCAAACAGGAATTGGGCCTTGTATGACGTCATGAGTACATCGTTATATGTCGCTCCTCTGGTCGCGCTCGGCCACCTACAATCATTGTACAAGTTACAGGTTAATGCAATAAGCATAGAAGCTCAACAAGAACAGTCGATAGTACGAAATGTGTAACCATTTCAAGGACGCCTTTAAAGGCTCCCTTTGTAAGATGTAAATGTTGTCATATATGGAAAAAATATATTTTCCTCATTCTTTGTAATTACTGGATAAGTACCATTTTCCTCTATCAAATAACCAGATTCTCATATTTGTGTGCGTGTGGAAAATTATAATTACACGGTATTACTACACGCGAACATAATTTTTATATTTCACTTATAACCAACTTAGTATTTAGAAACTAACCGTCTAGGTTTTTATATCTAAATAAGGGTATCCGCCGAAAACACGTACACATCAACTATGGCTATGCTCCTTTTATTTTTTCCTGAATTCAGCTTTATTTATATAATGTTCTTTAAAGTATTAGTGTGAATAATTAATTAGCATAAAAAGACGAATATTTTGATATCAAAATTGATGATAATTAACATTTCACTAGTTTAAATAATTGAAATGTTCTCATTTTTTTGTTTCGGGTGTGATCATGTGAGTTAGGAGCACTATTCTCCAAATACGCAATAATTCCGAAATGAATAGACACGGGAATGACATAATTACTTATTGATACGAGAACTATATCTCCGGCAATTCCCAGAGAGCGCAACTTATTCCGAGTGACTGCACAACACAACTACAATCCACTAAACATCAAAATTCGAACGAAACGGAACATTTAAGTTCGGCGTCCGTTATGAATTCCGAGCGCGCGTTCTATATTCAAATTGGCCGTCGCTATTGGCTGCCGGCGGGTGGTATTTTACATCGGATGAAATTTGAAATTTCGCCAGTACAGAAAGCTCCTCGTAATGTCTATGCATAAAGTATTTTAAACTTGTTAAAATGCAACGTATTCGCCCGAAGTGAGCGCGGAACGGTACGCTATCAAAGAAGGTTATTTACGAGTAGATCGTGTTGTCTTTAGGTGAGAGGAGATTATCGATGGTAATCTTGCTAAATTAAAATTACCGTCAGAATGACAAGATTTTCAGTATCGTTAATATTGAAAGGAACCATCATTATCGTCTGCACACCAGTTACATGTTTGTTTTAACCTCTATTGTTCGTGATATCATCAATAGTTTAACGCCGTATGGAAAAATAATCTTAAGTTTGGATTGTAATAAGTCTGTGAGTTCCAAAACGTATATTAGCTCCTTATATTGCATCGCGAACTAATTTCAATAAGATCATAATTAACTATATTGAGCTGCAAGTAATATTTTAATACGGAAGTTCAAACAAGAAAAACCATTAAAGAACCATCTTAAAATCCGGAAAACATATTAAAATCCGGAAGAAAGAATCCCCAAGCGCAACGCGGAGCTTTCCTTTCGAAATTTTTCAATATTCCGTCGCAAACTGAAACTTATTCTCACCTTTTTAAATAAAATCAAAGTACGTTCGTTGCAGTTCCCCGTTCTTTATAACGCTATAAAAATAGCTATATTTACGATAGCGCCTCGGGACCCGCTACCATGCGATCTCGATGGTACACGATATTGCAAAATGCCATCGCCGTATTATACTCGTACAACTAATATTAAATGCTAATAGACTGGTCTTATAAAGAAAGGGTGACATGTTCCTTAAAAAATCTCATTTCTTTTGTCTCATTCTTCAACGTAATTATGTTAACTATAAGGAATATGATAAATAAGTGCATAACACGATTTCTTCTTTAGTGCGAACGTGTTCATGATACCATTACAATTAAATCCAACGACAGGTTATGGAGCTGCTAGCCAACAGGTGACCACTTTTCTAGCATTATTAATATTCATCAAATCTTATCAATTAGAATAAAAATCTCCTAAAGGGTTCAAAGTTCAAGGAATAAAGACCGATATAAGGATGTTACAAGAACAAATAATTCAAACATAAGTTATCCATTACATGACTGACTTACGATTTTGAAGCACCTGTGTGTGATCGGTCCTGACACATTTTTTGGGAAAATTTTCTAGGCATTAACATCCTATGGGCTTCATCTGAGGATATAAAAAATGATCTCATAACTCGATTTTCAAAGAATAAAAATCTACTTTTAATCAAACAAATTCACAGTCTTCCATGTCACCATGAAATTACTCAAATGTTTTGATGTTTTGGATTTTTCATTGGGATATTGACTTAACCAAATAAATGTACTAGTAGGTCCTGAAACATTAATATATGTCTCATAAACACGACAGCTTTATCAGAGAATCTAACGCATTCTTCAACGTCACCTATAGCAGAGAGTACACCGCGAAACCTTCAACTTGGCAGGGAATGTCACCAGCGACTGAGCTACAGGATTCATTTTTATCTTCATAATCGTGCACGTTGCACGGATTTCTTACAAATATTCCTGTCGGTACCCCGGGTATGTAGGTATCTACAAAACTATTACTTACAGTGCAGAAGCTTGCCGATATAAACTACGACTGGTTGCAATACATCGCACCTGCCCAGCTGAAACCCGAGCGCCTCCCTTTCCCACCGCCCCCACCCCGAGGGGGAAACGATTTTAAGAATATATTCGCACGACCTCACGCTGATGTAGTCTGGAATAAAACTTATGAAACTACCTATTCATAAGGTATATTTGTGACATCAATTACTGGTGTTATACGTACGTGCACACATGTGGGTGGTGATCGTTTTTTTATTGATTTTGAAACTTGCTATATGTTTTATATATTTTGATGCCATGAATACGTACTTACTGTATTGAATATTATACTTATCAATTAATTGGTCGTGCAGTCTGCTTTAATCCAATTGACAGACAACATTTCTTATCATTCGCTTGCTGGTCTCAAATATTTCCATCCATATATCATACAGGTTGTAAAAATCTTGCGAACATAATCTTGTGACCCGATTAGAGTAAATAAAAGGATTTCTATTTTGTTCTCTGAATTCTGAATTCAGAGTTTTGAAACGATATTATTTTTAAAAGAAAATGTCGCGTATTCGTGACCAAAATCTAAATTATCAAAAAATATGCTTTCTGTACAAAGACAGTTGAATCTAATTAAGTTTTTACTACTACAAGACTCTCAAACCAATATATACAGTAGTAATGAATGCGCGTTAATTCTACTTTGTCATTATGTGACCAATCAAACCAATTAGAACATCGAGACAACCAAAACAATTAGAACTACTTACAGCTATATTTAAGTTTCATCACCGTTGCGTTATTACTTGAGAACAAAAAAAGTCTATTCTGTATATACCGCTGGTATCTATCAAACTGAACGTGTAGGAGTACAGGAACATCAGCACTCGGATTTAGAGTAAATATTAGGCGAACCATTCAGAAATTCTCTTGTCTCTTTAAAACACTTCACCTGATCGCTTCACGCTGATAGTGATCTGCAGTTTACTGGGGAACTTGAATTTGAATCCTGATGAATATGATACCGATTGTCTTAAATATTTTAACAACTGCTGTCGTGCTGTTGTCAATCCTAAAAACTAAAACCAAATGCTGAACCCGATCTCTGAAGCCCGATACCTCTAAATTTCTTTCGAAATTACTCTACATCTTTTACCTTCAGAAAACAAATTGCTGCCCGCGTAGGAAACCATAATACTCAGATACAACAAGTTTGTCAGTATTCTCTGTCAGTAAATTCACACTAGTTGCCAATAGAAGTACATAGTAACGTTACAGTGTACCTGGCCGGTCGAGCGGCTCTTGTCACCCTGCCGCCCCCACCGCGCCCGTGGAGGAGGGGGAGCGTATAGAACGATTTTTAAAAATGTGTTTTACTACATTTTAGTCTTCGTTCTT